>LQNS02000358.1:0-10356 GCA_001587735.2 Parhyale hawaiensis
TATATGCTAGGAGAGTTTTCAAAAGTCTTCTGGGTTTTACTGTATGTTTAATATACCCCAAGCTTTCGAACTACTAAACGTAGCCCGTCTTCAAAACATACAGTAAAACCCAGAAGACTTTTGAAAACTCTCCTAGCATGAAAATACCTGGGTGTCAACGTATATTTCAAGAAATTCATATATATATATATATGCTACCAACGTTATCTAACAGTTTATGCAAAGATACTTTGCACCCCATCTAGGATGCGTGGCCGGTCAATTACCCTTGTGACTTTTCACCTCCCTGTGTTACGGCGTTTTGGGAATATATGGTTGTCGTCATACATATATATAATTAATTGATACTGATATATGACATATTTATATATGCATAACTGATTGGAGAGTGTATATATATATATGAAATGAAATGATATAAATGGTTATACATGACGCCATAATTATTGGGAGGCGAGCCACCCCCACAAGATTATAAAAGACAATCAAAGTAATGAAAACAATAAACAAATGCAATCGTGAAATCAATAATCAATGCATTTAAAACTCTTTGGATTGACGAATGAATGAAATCAATATATGTCAATGGTGAATCAAATAACTTAACCTAAGTCGATACGTCATTCTACGTTCGTGAGAGTTAATGAAACACACGATATGTACACAAACATTTATTGGAATAAATATCACAGTGTTCACTGAAAAGGTAAGGAGAAATCGATGGAACACGTTATTGAATCTCTGTGAGGAAACGCAATTAAATTCGATTGACACAATGAAGACAGCAGGTGATGGAAATAGTCGTCATAATAAAATATAATAAAATTCAAATGCCTCAAAGGTCTGCATATCTTAGCAAATATTCTCGCAAAATAATGTTATCAACAAGGGAGATCTGTTCACAGAGATTGGTTACCGCAATTAATTTCTTCCGTGATAAAATGAAAAACAGTGCCTCAACCGGTCATGATGCAAAATTCATAATTTTCCATCATGATGGCTTTGGGAGGTTCAGGTTAAAAAACACATCTCACGTACCATATTTACGCAAATTGAGCTACAAAATAGCGTTGTACAGATGATGGTACATATACCGCGCAATGCCCAATGGTGTACATTTATCTCGATGTTAATAGAAAAAGGACTTGCAAGCAAAATTCGGTAACAAAGTTCAATTTCGCATTGTTCGACAGAAATTATACTTGATAATATAGCATTGCGCAGGTTTTGACATTTAATTATACCGGGCAATTTGCACTAGCAAACTTGTATTTTGACGATAATTCATAAGGAAGACTCTGCTTAATCCATGGGAAGATGTGGCCAGCATCCCACCATACACATCAGTATGAAGTTTAGTTTACACTTTACATAATCAACGGCGCTTTACCCGATTTAATATAAAATATTCATATCGGCTAAGCGCATCTTAGTCTACCCCATGTCTTACTCGCTACCCTTTTTTGGAGGCAATAACACATTTTTCTATTTTTATTCACGTTAAACTAAAGTTTTACTTGATTTTTCTGCTGCAGTAAACACGTTTTTCCAATTTTTGCAATTTCCAATTTTGATTCCCAAATTCTCCCACTGTGCATCTTACCCAATTCTTCAAACGATGACGCAGAAGCTGTTCGCTGTCCTGGCAAAGGCACATATTATCTCCTTGATGATGTACACAGCAATTTTCTGCTGCAGTAAACACGTTCCCCTCATGATGCACATTTCCAAATTCCCCACTGTGCATCTTACCCAATTCTTCAAACGATGACGCAGAAGCTGTTCGCTGTCGCTATCTACTTGATGATGTGCACAACAATTTTTTGCTGCTCGTAGAAATTCGGTATACGTGGGTGGAATATCGGGCCCAATCCCATAGTGAGGCTAAATTGTGACGATGAAAATTTGATTGATTATACGAAGACCCTGGGCCTTAGTGAAGATCCGTTGGATGCTAATTGCTCTGGTCGTTAATCGATGAACGCTCATTTTTGGGATAAATTCCGTGTCCAATAATCTGCAAGAGGGGCCAAAATCCCGACGTCAAAATGTAAAGATTCGTAGCATGGTGCCAAATATCGAAGAGTTAAAAAATGGCATTTAATTAGAAGATAGGTGATGAGTCAATTTGCCCAATAAATTCGCTTGAAATTCCATTGACGGAAATTCTTCGGGGCCACCATGCTAGATTTCTGCATGTTGTGGGTAAATTAACGAGCGAATAAATATAGGTGGATGAGCTGACGCCCCTACAAGGAGCATTAATAAGGCACAACACATGACCCAAGACTGGTAAACTCTGTTTCACTTAATATCTTCACCACCTACTGTATAGTAACACTTCAGCCGGGTCCGCAAGGACCGGAGCTGACGAAAAAGAGCCAAGACGAGCACCTTGCTTAAACTGACTCTCCAATTCTCGTCTAACTTCAGTGGAACATTGTCATTCGGGTCCTCTCCCCAAAATTTTATTCCAAACTTACTTATATTGTACCAACCCTCGTACTGCTCCAGCCAATGTCATTCCTTAAGGGGCTGCCCGACATTTTGTTTTGCCCACATTGGCTGTTTTTCTGATTTCAAAGTCCCACCTACTTGCTCTCTCCTCTAAATCCTGAAGAAAAATATATATATATATATTCACTCACAGGTGTCAGGTCAGTTGCCATGTGTTTCGTTGTTCCTCTCACGGACCCTTATTTGCATGTTTCGCGTCTGCATTTTTCTGGTCTATGGGCCATTAATTTCCAAGCCAAAACTGTCACAGCTATGGCCTTTCTTGTATTAGATAGTCTCTGCCTTCTCACGCAGGTGCTGTGCTTAGCTTGCTTTGGGGTATACCAGCGATACGTCAATGGTCACTGTTCAGTAGAGCGTTGCCCAACTTCGAAAATTTGATACTCGTGGACCTCGAGTCTGCTGCCCTCTATGCGGTCAGCATATTTGTCACCTGTCGTTGTCCTTACCACAGAGTTGAGAGCTCGGTTCACAAAAGATTTGCCCTCAGTACGTTTCCCAACTGTGTAATTATTTGTAAGAGATGTATTATGCACAAAGTTTTCATCATTTGCATTATTATTATTTTTCTTCGATACGGCAATTAATTAATCAATTAGTCTCGCGGCAGTTAATTACCCAATTAAATTAGACGACCTAGTATCATTATATCCTAACACCTGACTATGTGCCTACAAGCAATATGTCTCCAGACAAAGTCAGTGTTAAGCTGCCACAATGCTGAGGTGACCTGCGGTGCTGCCGTCTGTCCGTCACAGCTACAAATAAGCACGAGTACGCACATTAATTTTTTATTGTCACTCCGCAACTACGCGCCACTATTTTGTGGCCGCCACTAAACAATGCCCCGTGTGCATGCAGCCATATAAATGTGTGTGTTCCATTTGGCCATTTTTGTGGCGACCACTGACCACTAAAACGTCTCCCGTGTGTACTCAGCCTTGGGCAGGTTCGCTACACTGCCACCTCTGTTTAGCGAGGTGGTCCGCCTCGTAAGCGACCCATCCCATGGGACTGCTACCAAGTTCCGTTTGGAGGGCTACCGATTGGACTCTCCGCACTTGGACTCTCCGCACGAGTGATTCTTTCTTCTCTCTCCGTCTCGTTTCATCTCTTGGAGGTGTTCCATGCCTGATATCCCCCTCCCCCAGTACTATCGCACTGAGCGAAGATGGGCCTGGCCGCTGCACTGCGTCTATGGAAAATACCACCGACGTCACTACCCTTTGGTAGCTCATACCCATGGTTGGCGTTCTAGGGTTAATTCCGAATACTTTAATATCGACAACAATTAAAGAACGTTAATTTTCCTGGCAGTAACAAGGAACTCCCGAGAATTTTACTAGAGCAAAATATCATGTGACTTAAGGGGAGCACACGCCCAAAAAACCTTTAAATTTTCAAAATTCGTTTTTTCCACTAAACAGTGGCTATACATCAGACTTACACGCAGGCATAATTTTAGTCAGTCAGTGCAACCATAGGGGGTGGAATACTGGGATAGGGGCGGGGGTATTTCCGTTTTTTAAAGCTCATCTTCTTTACTTCAATAACTTTTTATTATTGACCCTATCTTCAAGAAAATTGGTGTTATATATGCGTTTCGCACATACAACATTCCAATGTGATAGCCTTAACATTCAACTGTATCGACGCATTCTTTGTATCATGCAAGTTCATGTTCTGGCGGAAGTAGCCACCATCCTTCAGGTCAGAGCCTCTAAGATAAAGAACCTAAAAAGTCTTTTATGAAACGGTACTAAGTGTGCTTGTTTACAAGCATTGCTTTTTGAGTGATAGCCAAAATATTTAGGAACCTTTCGGCCGAAACATCTATCAGTAAAAGCTGTCTGTTAAAAACCTGTAACCAGAGTTCGGTGATATGAGTTATTTTCATTAACATAAAGTAATTTACCAGCGGACTTCCGACTCGATTCTGGGGGAAGCAACCAGTGTTCTAAGTGAAGCCGGCAATCATAGATATTTAAAGGCGCTTGCGCTATCAAGCGTCAGCTTATTCGGTACTTAGCCTTACGGTACCAACATTGTCTGCTGCATTCTGCTTGTAGCACTTATTCAGATGTAGACCTCGTACTTGTTGTCTGCATCTATAAAGTAGCATGTTTGTGACTTATTATTAGATCACACAAAACTAGAGTCTTGTATAATCAGATGCAAATAAACAAGCAAATCTTGACGACATGCCTTCACCATCCAGCACTGTAGCCTGATAACATTACTCGGCATTGAAATTCACTCTCACAACCAAGTACGGTGACGAACTCAACTAGAACTCACGCACGCACAGAAATTGAATATATTACACTTGGTAATGGTAAGTAAAACTAGAGAAAATGGGGTTAGACTCATGTAGTTTTCCCCGTTTTTTCCATAGAAAACGAGTTATTCAAAGAAAACGATTTCCACGGCTTTCTCTAGGTAACTCGTTTTCTATGGAAAAATGGAAAAAGTATATGAATCTAACCCACTTTTGTTTCGATTTTACATATTTCTAGCAAGTTTCATTCAAATCGGTAAATAAATAACCTTTTTTACTTATTAGTTTCCCGCCAAAAAAAAAAAAACTCAAAAAAGTTGTTTATTTTTGTCAAATTTGAATGAAACCTCCGGCACATATATGTAAAATTGAAAAAAAACGAGGATTAGACTCCCGTAATTTTTCCGGTTTTCGCTATAGAAAACGAGTTATTCGAAGAACGGTTTTTCCGTTTTCTTTGAATAGCGAAAATGAGAAAAAGTACAGGAATGTAACCCACATCCTTTTCCAATTTGACATATCTGTACCAAGTTTCATTCAAATCAATACATCATAAAAATTTTATTTTTTTAACCGTATTTTCGAATTTCACCTGAAAAAAAAAATTCCGCGGAATGGTTCAAATTTTGATTAATTTTTATTCCAATTTGAATGAAACTTGGCATAGATATGTATAATCGAAAAAAAAATATGGGTTAGACTTGGGTAATTTGTCTCATTTTCGCCATAGAAACGAGTTGCTAAAAGAAAACGGAAGCGGAGCCTCTCCGGGAGAGTTCGTTTTTTCGACTTCAAAACTCTACTCCTCGTACAGAGAAAATTTTCGTATCAAACTAAGCAGAATTTAATCCTCTACAAATTTGCAATTTTTTTTTCTAATTAGCAGGCGAGTGTCGGCTAACAATTTGGAAATAACTTGAGATATTTTTTTGTTTTGTTTTTCAAATTTCTCAAAAACTAATTCGAAAATCGAAAAACACGATAACGAATTTTCAGAAGGTGTCATTCCGCTTCGCTTGATACCAAAATCATCTCTGTAGCTCAAAAACTGTAGGAGGAGTAGGGTTCCCCCCCCCCTTTTCGGTATTTTTTCAATAACTCATTTTCTATGTCGTAAATTGGAAAAAGTACACGAGTCTAACCCACATTTATTTTCAATTTTACATATGTGTGCCAATTTTTATGCAAATCGGTACAATTATGAAAAAAAAAATTTGGGCGTGTGCTCCCCTTGAGAGTATCAATATTTACGTTACGCCTCATTATTCCCAGCGCACCGACCTGACAAGGCTGTGAAGTAAATTTAATAATTTATCGGCAACCAATATTCGTGATGTATTTATTTTTCTAAAATTATAGCTTGATCTTTATCTCTCATCCCCTAGAATATAGCTTTTCTGGCATAGAAAAAACGAATCTGCTAATCATTTGTAGTGTTTTAGACCGATATTCTCCTAGAAGCCCTCAATGAAGTGCGAGTCCAGTATCTTTCCCCAAATACGGAGCGTTCAGAGATAGGATGAGGGTGGCTGACCGTGCTCGAAAAAAAAAGAGAATTTAGAGATTGCAGTCGTGGGTTAGTGTTTGGTCGCAGTTAGACGACAATTGATAAGTATACAAAATAATAACTCATAAAATCTCCATTTTATACGAGAGATCGCTTTGGTTAAGATATGAGTGTTAGTTTGACCGGGTTGGAGCCGCGTTACGTCAAACAAAGATAAGCTGTAACAGGTTTGTTACATTAAAATCATTTAACCTCGGAATTTGTCCAGCGGTGCCGCTAGTCATATTATACTGTATCTATGCTTGTTCCACCTTACGTTCCTTCCTCCCTCGATCAGTCCTTCTTAATGTCCCGTACACATACCGCACATACGTGTGTGAGGTTGCGCATAACGCAGCAAAAATCTAACGGCTGCCTCCATTCGGTCGTACTGCACGCGCGACACTCGATCAGAGCAGATGTTCAGCACAACTACGTTGCTCACGCTTCTTAATTAGGTGGTACACACGCTACTAAAAACGTTTCCTCAGCTATTCGTCCGAATGTTCTGATGAGCCCGCGTTAGTGTAGCTTAAAGTTTACAAAAAAAATATATTGGCCATAAACTCAGTTTCATCAGTAAGAGTCGTTAGTAAAGTTTCGTGCATGCCTGCAAATTTGATGGGAGTTTTAGCTCAAAATTCTTACCACTTTTCTTGTGCTTAAATGGACATATCAGCACTTGAATATGAAGATGAGCCAATTCGTTGTTTTGACTATCTTGTGGCACCCCTTAAGCCAAGGAAGCTGTATTTTTGTCATTTTCAATAACTTACATCACTTAGAGCAGTGCATTCCCTATAACTGATAAGTGTAGACCTCTGCAAAGATAGCAGTGCATCGTGTTCTAATATTGGATTATGGATTATGCTACATTTAGGTGAAAACCTGTGTTACAAAGGGTAAAAAAAAACATTGTTTTATTGTTTTGATTATTTTGATAAATTACGTAACGTAAATACAATCAAAGTTGCGAAATACACTAAATAATGAATAATACTAAAAAAACGGAGAGGTAATGCATTATTAACTGAAATTCCATGTACTAGGATATTTTTTCTAAGGAATATTCTATATATGAAAGGTTATTTAGAAAGCATTTCCACATTACTGCTGCCCGTCAGTGGTTCAAATTGCACCTGATTTCTAAAAAAAGTAATGTATATTTTTACAGGTTCAATCTTATACGTCAAGAAACCTAGCTTGGCCATGTTAATAATTATGAACTTGTAGATTTGGTTAGGGTCCCTTTAAAATTCACGCTAATAATAAAAGAAAAAGGTACTATTGAAGAAAATGTGTATCATTTTAGAAGGAACTCAACAGTTTTACAAATGCGTAAAAACTTATATATCATGCATATTGATTTTTTAAATTTCATTTTAATACTGCATACATAGTTTTTTGTTGTAGAATTTATTTTCAGTCTTAATATACAAAACAGGGAAACAGAAATAGGTGTTTTCTATAAATAGACCCCTTAGGAGGTCTACGGGCGACCCCCTGGGGGTCTATTGGGTTCTATGGACCCTTATAGGCAGGAAGCAAAGAATGCAACGGGAGGACTCAATAGAACTAAAATAAAACTTCGCCGTGACCGCACGTAGCAAATTTACATCACATCGACGAATCGAAGTCTTTTAGGTGTGGGACCTCAGTCCTTCGTATATGGTTTTCTTGAATATATCACCGTATTTTTTTCGATTTATTTCATTCAGTCTCCCGCTCAAGACTGACCAGCTACTTGAGCTGCAAAATATCGAAAAATGTTGTCGCCAAGTACAGAAAGTTCGAGCAATAGGCTAACTGCTGCTGTGGTTTCTCTCGCGCACAGAATTGGCTATAATGGTGCTTATATTTGTTGGTAAGGAATGTAGATATTCTGTGAAGAGTACTGTGAAGTGAATATAAGTGTAAATAAGGCTTCAATCAAGAAAAAGAAGTTAAATTGAGTCGCCGAAAGTGAACAAATTCGGCGCTAGTGTTGTGAACGTTTCCACCAACATGCACCGCAATTTTCTATAGATAATTGCTAAATTAGTATATATTATTTTCATTTATTTATACGCTAGAGATGAATTTCGCAATTTAAGACGATTTTTCTGGTGAAATTAGTTAAAATACTCCTAAGCTGCTCAGCCATAGATTTGTCGATGATGACGTCACTTTTTGGTGCTAATTTTTCGTGAGTCTTCCCGTTACGCTCTTTGCTTCCTGCTTATAGGGAACCACTGACTTAGAGTATCGACAAAACTATGAATAAACAATCAGTGTGACGGCAAATACAAGTTAATTAAGTTCTTCAGCAAAGCGCGTGCTGCCAACTGAGTTTGCGCTGACATTTTAACACTACCGGTAGTTTGGTTGCTGCAAGGGAGATTCTTTGCAGGCAGAGCAACACATGCAAACGATTCCATTGGAAATCACGTTCAAAATAACGTCAAAAATGCAAATTTTCAAGGTGGGTGTACTGGAATATTTTCTGTTCCCCATACGCATTGCAATTAAAGTGCTCCATCATATTATATTGTGGGAAAAGCACATCTGTTTATCCACAAGACATCGATAAAATGTTGCCGTCAAGCAGTTTGCTCAGCAGGTGTTATTACTGTAGTAACGCTTCAGGACGCCTGATGTAATACTTTTGCTTGGGTGGAACAAAATTCTTCGGGGTGAACCGGTTTATTCGCAGCCTACATCATGCGAGAATATCCAGTAAGCAGGAAACCTGCAAAAATACACAGAGCTGTGATTAAACGCGGAAAATTTGCAATAATCTGCTAATACGAAAAAGTGTGGGCGCATTTTTAAGGCAGTCTGGAAGGGGCTTTAGTACGACTGCTTTGTTTTCTATGTTTGATAAGGGGAAATTACGGTATCATTTATCTGGTCTCAGGAAGAAGCAACATGAGAGAGAGAGGCTTAAATTTGAAGCTGCTTCTGATTGCAGGTCATAGGAAGAAAGATTTACCGTCTTGGAAAATAGTTTTGCATTTCGTATGCATGATATGCATAATGAAGTGACTAAAAGTGCGTTTGCTCCGTGGGTCATCCACTAGTCCCTCTGTTTCGACACAATATTAAATGAACAAAGGCGATGGCAAATATGAAAAGCTTAAACACTGACACGTATATCAAATAAACATTTCCTCTATGTTGGCAGCAAACTAAACATTGCTTTGAGCACGTGATCCGTTCAGATTCTGGAAACAAAAGGATACACAGTGGGCACGGAAGAAGGACGTCCTTAAGCCTTACCCAAACAGAATTTTGAGCCGCGGCAGAAGCTTAACAGGGCTGACTGACGGGTTGTAATACGTACTAAATTACAAGCTGAATGTCCGCGATTCAGGGGTGGTACAGGACGCTGCAACAGCGGCTGTACAGCTGCTCCGCAAGATTGCAGCTGCTTTAATGCTTTCTCTCAGGGCAGCCGCTGCGCTACGGCGGTAATGGGCGTGCGTCTAGAGCGGCTAAAAAAAATGCCCCTGACACCCCCCTCCACCCCCTTCCTCTGCCACGGGGAAAGGGGTGGGGTGGGTGCCAGGGGCGTTCATATTTGCGGTTATATATATATATATAAAGTGATGGTAGTGTCTAGAGGGCGACATATGGCAAAAAACACTACATACGGGTACATAAAGCTAACCAACAATGAGCTTTTACCTCCGAAAACAGAGGTTAGATCCCGCCAGGACTGGTTTACCTAATATCCTATGATATATACCGGTCTAAACACTTAGAACACTACGCGAACCAGTCCAGGAGGGACCTAACCTCTGTTCTCGGAGGTAAAAGCTCATTGGAAGGGGGCTGGTACCTGGGGGTGGTTGGTCGGGGACGATGGTTTTGGCACACAAAAATTTTACTATCGAGAAGACGGCGGAACGGTTCCGTACGGTTCCGTAGAGTTATTTTTAACTTGATTTTAGTCTACGGAAGAGGATTTCAGTCCCGTTTTACATAAGGGGTACATGAACGTGTCGCCTTTAAAGTTTGATGTACCCGTAAAATT
>LQNS02000364.1:13825-25135 GCA_001587735.2 Parhyale hawaiensis
CTCCAAACTCACAATGAATTCACCGCTAATGCGAGTCGGCTCAAGCTGCCAGACTATCGAAGAGCGAATTTTCAGGGAATGGCAACTGAATTAGGAACAACTGACTTTGAAAGCTCGATGAGAGACGCCAGTGTTGAACAATGCTCCTACATTTTGAAGACGAGCATCCTGAAAGCAGCTGAACGATACATCCCAAATAAACGAGTTCGTATCAGTAATTATCCCCTCTGGATGAATCGGACAGTCAAACGCAGCATTGCAAGGCGACAAGTGCGTAACAAAGCCTGGAAACGTAATCCAACAGAGGAGAACAGGTCCAGTCACATAAGGGCATGTCGGGATGTAAAGAAAATAGTCAGGACTACAAAAAGGGAAAAAGAAGTATTCGTAGCTACTATGGCAAAACGCAACCCAAAGGCATTCTAGAAATATGTCAATGAACGAAGAATAAAAAAAGAAACCATAGGTCCGCTCAAACGACCTGACGGTGCAATCACCAATGACTTGAGAGATAAAGCCACAATCCTGAACGACTATTTCACCTCTGTATTTACTATTGAAAATGTTACGAATATTTTTGAACCAGCACCGATGCAAGTTGCTCCTATAAACACACGTGTTTTCTCGGAGATCGAGATCCTTCAAGCCCTGAATCACCTAAATTGTGTACAAATCCACTGGCCCCGACAATCTCACTCCCCGTGTTCTACGAGAAATGGCTCCAGTCATCGTGAAGCCACTGCTCGAAGTATTTAATCGGTCTTTTAGAACGGGAGAAGTTCCGCAGGACTGGAGACTAGCTAACGTGATACCGATACATAAGAAGGGGGACAAGAAAAGCCCCAACAACTATCGACCAATCACTCTTACATCGGTCGTCAGCAAAACTATCGAACACCTGAAAAAGCGCCTCACTGACCACCTGACGATGCATCAGCTCATATCCGACTCTCAGCATGGCTTTCGAAATGGAAGAAGCTGCTTAACAAAACTTCTGGATTTTTTCTCAAAAGTTACTGATATTAAAGATGAAGAAAAGAGTGTAGACATTGTGTATCTAGACTTCCAAAAGGCTTTTGATAAAGTCCCACATCACCGGCTAATGAAAAAATTGAAAACCCATGGCATTCAAGGTGACTACTTACAATGGATCAATGCATGGCTTACGGGTCGGCAACAGCGAGTGAAGCTTGAAGGAGAGACAAGCAACTGGACGCAAGTATCATCAGGGGTTCCCCAAGGTAGCGTGCTTTCCCCACTTCTGTTCTCAATATACATCAATGATCTGGATCTCAACATCCGTAGTAAATCAGTAAATTTGCGGGTGATACAAAACTATGCCATCCTGCCACGAAAAGAGCCGAGCTCCAACAAGATCTTGACCACCTCATGGAATGGAGCACAACGTGGCAGATGAGTTTTAATGTCGACAAATGCTCAGTAATGCACGTATGGCTGGTGAACTCTTCAACTCCATTGCAAATGAATGGGACAGAATTGGCTCCTGTCACCCAACAACGTCACTTGGGAATCACTATTACAAACAAACTACAGCACAGTCAACATGAGTGTGAAAATGGCAAGCAGAGTACTCGGATCCATCACCAGAAATTTTGAATATAAGTCCAAGGACATTATCGTTCACCTGTACAAGGAATTAGTGCGACCACACTTAGAATTTGCTGTTCAATTCTGGTCGCCACATCTATGCAAAGATATCTATAACATGGAAAGAGTCCAACGCAGAGCAACGAAATTGATACATTCAAGTATTTGAATGGCTTCAACGACGTATCTACAGCGGGACTCTTTGAAAGAGACCTAAATGATCGCCTGCAAAACAACGGTCAAAAACTCATGCATAAAGCTCGAAGAACGACCTTAAGTCAGCAGTTCTTTCCGTATTTCATAGTCAGCATTTGGAATAGACTCCCTTCCGACGTTGTTAGTGCGGAATCAGTCAGCGCGTTTAAAAATCGTCTTGACTTACATTGGGAGAGACATCCCCCACAGATAAGGATTCCTCCTCCAGGAGTCGCACACTCTTAACGGCTAAAGCCTCCGGGGCATCCTAAAGGCGTTTTCTTCTCTCTTCCGCCCCAACTACTCTGTCTGACATCTTTAACTCCGCATATCAGCGGCTATTGATCATAATTTCGTGATTGTCTCTTTTGCTGAGACTCTTCTCCCTCCTCCTCTTTTTTTTTCTTTTTTCTTCTTCTCTTTCCCCCAGTCGCTTATATCCTACTCACTTAATGGCAATAGCTCATAGAAGACCGGGGCGCAAGTTTCGGTGTTTCTTTGAGAATGGGCCTGTTGGTTCGTCTATTGCCGCCTAACCTAAAAAAAAAGATGCTTTATTTCTCATTCATGTATAGGTATATTCCGACGTGAAAAGGAAAGGAAATTTTTTCTCCGACAGTCATAAGTCGAAGAAAAGCTAAGTTGTATTCCGTCAAGAAGTCCAGCAAAATGAGTGAGTGGATTTGAAATGTCTTTTGTACGCATGAAATCAATGAAAGGAAAAAATCTTCCAACTACTGGAAATTTTTTCATGTCCAACTGAGAGCTTGGTTTCTATTAGAAAATAAAATTTTTGATAGCTTTTTGGTAGCGAGCATACAATATTTTCCTCTGTTACAGTGCCTAGACATAAGTATTTTGACAACTCTATTTTTTCTGTATTTTAAAAAATTTAGGGGCTGCTTTAGGATAATTAATACAGGAAGTTTATATAACATATTATTATAATAGAATATTTAAACAGAACACTCAAGTGAGCACTTATAACAAGAAAATTTAATACAAGTAATGAAGGACAAAAGTATTTGACCAAAATAAATATGATGTTGAATCTTTGATGTTTAATAGTATTATTTGAATAAATTAGTTTGGAAATTATTCTAGAACGTTCACGAAACGTCTCTAAACAAATGTAATGTAAACAAACCACAGCCGGCGCAATCATTACCGCTCTAGACCTCGTTGAAATCGCGCTTACTCTCACTACAATGCCGAAAGTTAAAGAAATCCCTGAAGCTACTCGTAAACGGATAATTCAACTTCGTAGTGAGGGATTAACTTATAGAGTAATAGCAGAACGTGTAAATATTCCGTTTTCAACGGTTGGAGCAATAGTCCGCAAGCATCAAGTGACTGAAGCGGTCTCCAACCTGCCAAGAGCTGGAGCTCCGCGTAAGATCATGTGTCGTCCTCGGCACTTCATGCCACGTAAGGTGACTAATGACTCCTTGACAACTCGTGCTAATCTTCAGAGTGAACTGGCGTCACAGGGACTGCATGTCGGCAAGAAAACTATTGTTAGAGAATTAAACCGTACTGGCATTCATCCTTACACTCCTCGCAAAACTCCTCTTCTTACAGCAAAACATGTCAAGAGCCGCTTAACATTTGCCAAAGACCACTTGAACAAAGGAAATGATTTTGGGAAGGGGTTCTATGGTCTGACGAAGCTAAAATCAAACTTTTTGGCCGAAACGAAGCTCGGCATGTATGGAGAAAACGTGGTACTGCCCATGATCTCAAGAACACCATCCCCGCCGTGAAGCATGGAGGGGGAAGCATCATGGTGTGGAGTTGCTTTACTGCCCATGGTGTTGGGGATCTTCACATCATTGATGGCAAGATGAATAGTTTCATGTACAGGGAGATATTAGAGAAGAAGATGCAGCCCCAATAGCTCATAGAGTGCCGGGGCGTATGTTCCGGTGTCTCTTTAGGAATGGGCCTATTGGTTCGTCTACTGCCGCCTATCTAATCTTCTAAGTGCCAAAAAATTCTACGGACGGCGCAGGTGGACCTTCCAACAATACAACGACCCCAAGCATACTGCGAATTTAACGAAAGAATGGTTTCAAAAGGAGAAAATAAATGTTCTTCCATGGCCTAGCCAATCACCGGACCTTAATCCAATAGAAAATTTGTGGACTCTTTTTAAATCTGGTGTCCACAAACGGTGTCCCAAAAACCTTACTGAATTAAAGGTTATCTGCATGGAAGAATGGAAAAAATACCATGAAGTGAATGTGAAAAGTTAATTTCCAGCTATAACAATCGTCTCCATGCGGTTATTGCCAATAAAGGTCACGCCACCAAGTACTAATGTCATATTTTTTTTGGTAAATTACTTTTGTCCCTCATTACTTTTGCTTGTGTTAAATTTTCTAGTTATAAGTGCACATGTGACTGTTCTGCTCAAATATTCTGTTATATATATGTTATATAAACTTCCTGTGTTAATTATCCCAAAACAGTCCCTAAATTTTCTAAAATACATAAAAAATAGAGTTGTTCAAATACTTATGTCTAGGCACTGTATACTTATGCAATTAAATAGTCAACTAGAGCACTCTGAGAGCGCATACCTCCGCCAAGTGAGCCAACGGTAGCAAAAATTCAAATTGGCTCTGAAACCATAATTTTCTTTGCATAAACTCCAAAATCTAATCANATCCGTTCATAACTTTTTGAGTTATACTGTTAACAAACGTTATGACAAATATGAGTCAAACATACAAACGAATCAACCGATCTGCACCAAAATTTGATCATTTATGTCTTTTATTATTACTAACAATTGCTATGAATTTCATAAAGATCCATTCATTATTTTTTGAGTTATTGTGCTAACAAGCATAAAATTAAAAACAGTGACAAACGAACGAATGAACGAACAAACGGACCATTACCAAAATTTGGTCATCTACATCTTGTTATATACCTAACAACTCAAGTTAATTTCATCAAAATCCATCCATAACTTTTTGAGTTATGGCATCGAGAAAAATGACGCAGACAAACAAACAAACGGATGGACACATCTTCACTAAAAGTTAATCATCTGTTTCTCCCAACATACCTAACAATCCCTGTAAATTTCATCCAAATCGGTTCACCACGTTATTTTGGTGACAGACAGATAAACAGACAAACACGACGAAAACATAACCTCCTTGGCGGAGGTAATTAATCTGCGCGCCTACTTGTATGGTAGTAACTAGTGGGTGCATTTAGGATTGAAGAAGATACAGAGCTTAGTCAAGATGAGTGGCTGAATATCTTGTGCAAAAAAATTTGTACTTTTAACGACACGGAATTTCAATTTGAGGGTCCTGCCCACAGGTCAGCTATGGTGGGAGGAGCACATGCAAATTGTAGGTGGAGCTTTAGCCAATCAGGGCCGCAGCGCGATCAGCCAAACATAATGTGAACTGGTCTTCAGTTGGGGAATGTTTGCATTTGTAAATATTTGTGTGTATATTTTCTTCTTCAGATGCAGACAGAGAAATTCATCGCTTTGCTAGGAGTCTTGTCCTTCGATTCATTCATCAGAGACGCGCCCTGTGAATACATTCAACTTCCCATCAGTCTTTTCGTCTTCAAAGCAGGAATTGCTGTACAGAAGCGGTCCCCACTCAAGAAAATATTCGACAAAGAGTAAGTTGGAAGAGCGTAAGTACATAGTAGCTTGACCTTAGCGGAAGTTACTGAATAGTTTCCTTCCATGTCTACTATGTCGTAGTTTCATGTTATTTAGTCTAGTAGCTTGTCTCACTCGATGAAAAAGGGTACATACTATATTCCCTGGTTTTCTCCCTGATATTTTTCTTTCCTACGAACTGTTTGCCAATCGTTTTCACAATGTCAAAATCTATATTATAATTCTGTTTGAGGCTCCATCCATCAGTCCATCCCTGTTCTGTACGTGACGTTTTTCCCTATTAGCTAGAGGCAAGTATAACTTGCAAGAAGCTCTGATTTAGGCTGGAACAAAGTTCAACCATAGCTGTCTTCTTTACCGCTTCTTGAAAAAAATTTCAGTCACTTTTAAAGAGAAGACATGAAGATCATTTCACCCACAGTGGCAGCGCGCTAACGGTCACAGTTCCCAGTCCTTGTACTGTAGGTTCGAGGCCAACCCAGGAACGTGACCTCTTTGCTAATATAGGTGTGCTGACTCGGCAGTTGTGGGCACGCAAAGAGCCCTGGGGGTACTTGCCTTCCTTAGAAATGAGGGGGTGGGGGTTGTGGGTCATTTGAACCTTCCGTCAAATTGGCGCCATAATTCTTGATGACCCGTGGTCGGCTGCAGCCGTAGCCGCACGTACTCCTTTGGGGCCAGTGGGCCTATATCCGCAGTGCAAGCCAGTGAGTGCGGTTTTCCCAATGAAGGGTGCGGTCAAGTTGACTTTACCTTTATTTTCATGACCCTGCTATATCCTCTGAGGGGCTTCACTTTATTTTAGCTACAAAATAAGAGGGTCGAATAAGAAAACTAGCAATGCAGCACAATTTATTTCTACAGGTTTATTATACATTGTACGATATTATCTTTATAATAAGACAATACTTTTCAGGTGTGAGAAATTTGTTGTACGAATCAAATGTCTAATTTCGCCCTAAGAACAGATCCTGCAACTGAAAGCGGATCCAGGGATAGGGCCCTAGACCTTGGATCCGTTTTTGCAGACCATGCCCTGCACTGGATCCTTTACTGGACCCTACGCCGGACCCCGCACCGGACCCCGCACAAGACCCAACACTAGAACCCCCAGGCAATACCCTAGAGTTCTGGACCGTGCACCGGGGTCCTGGACTCTACATTAGAGTCCTGGGCTCTGCATTGGAGTCCTAGATTCGGCAGTGGGGTCCTGGGCGCTGCACTGGAGTCCTGGTCACTGCATTGGGGCCCCTGGACCGTGCCTGCTCTGGGGTCGTGGATCCTGTAGTGGGGTCCTGGACCCTGCATTGGAGTTCTGATGGCTGAACTGTGACCCTGAACCCTTCACTGGAGTTCGGATCCCTGCTCTGAGTCCAGGATCTATGTTCTGTAACACGGTTACGAAAGCTCTATTTTTCCTTGCTGACAGGATCCTGAGGTCCCTCAACACTGGAGTGATTGCCCGTATCCGCAGGCAGTGGGAGGTGCAGGACGTGGAGTGCTCGGCCACAGACGGCATACCCATCACCCTGGAGCAGACGATGTCGGCCTTCTGCCTCGTCGGTTTCGCTGTGCTGGTGTCAGTAGTTGTCTTGCTTTGTGAAATCTTCATTCGTAAATACGAGAAAACCAGCTTGCAATCTGCAGCAACCTGAAATTGTTGGCATAAATAATCTTAAGGAAAATAATTTGTCATAAAAGGTATTCGCTACTGGTGTGCATTTTCCCGATATAATTGCTGCCCTTTAGTTAAGACTTTCTTCTGAATATGGGTGTAAGATCGGCTATGGAAGATGAAGTTAAGATTATTTCCCTAAAAATAGAAATTATCTGCAGAAATAATTTATTTTACCAGACCCATATTATCAATCCTGCATTAAATTATTTTATTTGAATTTAATAAAAGGTAAGAGCTATAAAAAATTATATAAATCGACGAAGAACAGCGAAGCCTACTTGTACTTCGCTGCACATCGGGCACTGTGATAAAGTTGAATTGCCAACGAGATTGAACTGGTTTTTACCAATCGGAAGTAATGAGGATGTGAACTAAAGTTCACTATTTCACGTCAAATCCTGCCAAAAGACCAGAATTTCTACAAGAATCATAATACATCTGAAGCAAACTATAGTGCCTATATAATAAAGCTGTGAAACATGAAAAAAATAAACTGTGACTGACTGCTTGGCTCCCGTCTTATGAGGTGATTTCACAGAGATAAAATTGGGACTCTTGCTACATATTGTGAAGTCACTATTAATATTATAGCGTGACATTGAGACTAATATAATGCAAATTCAACAATCTTTTCGTCATCCACTATAAATAATAAACAGTTGTTTGTTGGTTGCTCACTCTTTTGGTAAGTCCTTCTCTCTGTCACGCTCCTGAGGATTTAGACAGAATTTTTTTATTTCATCGACTGAATAAAAAGATGAAATATGGTGAAGTTTTAGCCCTCAATCGTAATAGCAATAATATAGTTTCTAGAATATATGCTCGGAAATAGAAATACTGCAATTAGTGAAGCACGTTTCGCCTGGGAAAGTAACTCGACCCTTTTTGATACGATTGTGCTTTTGAGCGCGGCAGAAGAAAGGTGGTATTTTTGACTGAGCTATTGATCCTGTCGTGCATAAGCTATTTCGCATATCTTTTCAGCTTAATATCTACGTAGCAGTTAGAGAGGATCCTTAGCTTATTGGATGGAGTTTTCATTCCTATCGTACATATTTAAATCATTTCGCTTATGCTTTCCGCTAGCAGAAGCGGAAGTTGCGGGCTGCCCAGTAGTGCTGAGGATCTCGAGAACGATCCCCAGGACAGGCGCGGTCTTTCTCAAGAGCGCTTGGCTCGGTGCGCATAGCTACCGTGAGGGGTACCTACCTCAGGGTAGGGGGTGGCGGGTCGTTGAACTTCCAGTTTCGGTGCCATAGTTCCTAGCCACCCGTCATCGGCTGCAGCTGTACTTACTCCTCTGGGGCCAATTGGCCTATGTCTGCCGCACGAAGCAGTGCGTGTGGGTTGCCCAAGGAGGGCGCAGTCAAAGTTGACTTTACCTATACTTTAGCCGAGTTTCGGGGATGTGCTTCGTGGCAGTACTAACTTAACGCTGAGCAGAGGCCGAAACACTTTCAGTTCATAGACGCTAGTATCTACCCCTCCTTTTAATTAGAATATACTAATTTCATTAGAGTTAAATGCCTATCACACTGGACTGCTAAATGCTGACGGGAGCGACGGCACGGGGCGACGGCACGGAAGAGACCACACGAGTTTCCCTTTCTCCTTCTATATTCTCTTTACAATTTTCGTCTCTTTGCGATCATTTGCGTCTGAATTTCCTGTCAGCAGTAGCACACTGGACAAATTTGGACCAAGACAACTCATGTCGGTCAGTTCGTCGTCAAATTAGAACATAACAGTATAAATTTTGGGACAAGCTGGTACCTGCGTCTGTATTCGGTTCAGAATCACAACGCTAGTAACCTTATTTCCTACTTATTATCTTCGCCCTACCGCAAACTTCATTATTTAGCTGAACTATATAGTCAGCTTGCAATACTCACTTTCTGTGACGCTAAGTAGAGCTGGTTGCCGACTTTCGGCACCACACTTCACAGCTGAGCAGCAGCACCGATGCAACAATTCCACCACTGAGAAGTATGAAGGCCGACATGGTTTGTTCTAAATTAATGGGGATCCCATTCGTAGACAGGCACGTTGCAGGCTGGACTTTATATTGGCGCTTCGCCCTGTCTAATTGTCCGGTTGTGATCATCTTCAGTATCCTTGAAAAATTTATTATTAGGTTGGATTGTGATTATACGGGGCTACTAGCGGACCAAAATGTTGATTTGCAAAAAGGAGGTGGATGTTACCTGTGAGCAACATACCATCACAGTATAAACACAGAAATTCAGAACGATATGAAGCACAGCATACAAAATGATAGTGTCAAATTATTGTTAGTTTAGGCTTCTCATCCCGCAGAAAAGAAGTTCAATGAGAGCAAGAGGAAGAGACACTGGTATGTCAATAGAAGCGAGAAACCCAAGGATGAGGGTGTTCCCATTCGGGATCAACACACGCGGGAGCAGCAAATCGGGAAAGAAGGGTAACAACAGAACCACGTCGAGTCAGCAGGAGTAAGAAAACAAAAGGAAGCAGATAGGCACAAAAAGCGCATCCCGAAGACCTACCTAAGTCTAAAATAACTTCTGGGAGCCCATTGGGGTGCTTCCAGTATCCTAGGATCCGCGAACCTATCTAGTCCTATGACGTGTGACCCATTTTCTGCTCCTGATGGGAAAAGACGTTGGATAAGACCAGTACCACCAAAGGGTCAACAGGCCGCTTCTTATACCAACGGAGAGTCGAGGTCATCTGGACAACATCAGCTACCATAGTATCAGTGGAGTATAGAGGTTGGCGATCACTAGGGCCAACTTCTTCACTTGACTGTACAATGCCCGCTGCAGACGATAGTCCTTTCGGCAGGACGTCCTGCGTTTTGCTGCATATCAAAGAAAACTCGAAGAATATGACAGTCACTTTGAGAGGCATCGGTCGCGGGACACGGATCGAGCATGTTTTACTTATGACCAGGAAACTCGTGTCTCCGGGTTGATCATATCTCGCTAATTTTTACTGATATTAAGAGTTTCAAGCACGCGATCACTTGAATATGTATGCAAGAATAATTGTTGTGATGGCAAAAGCATCTTAATCAGTCTTTAAACGTTTCTTTTTACCGAGGTATAAAGAATTTACTGGAGTCACCGTTTTACAACTTGTGTGGCGGTACTTGGTAACTGCACAAGTCACGTGATTTAACGTTCTCTATGACTGAATATTTTCTTATATAAAAAGCAATTGCACCAATTCAATCATGACTTCTATACACTATTATCTTTGTTTTGACTTTATTAATTACAATATTGCTCTTGATGTACTTTACTTATCGATTTATCATTTTATTTGTGAACAAGCTTGAAAATCAGATGATACGTTCGGCTCTGTCGTGTGCGTGGTCGAACCTTGAAATTCTGAGGCAGGACAGCAGACAAGACTTACATTTTTAAGGCCATACGACTATCGTCTGCAGTGGCCTTTAGCCTTAGAGCCTGAAGAAGATGCAAGTCAAAAGAATGAATTTTGTTATCTCCATATTCGAATGAGTTTATGTATTCTTTATATAACACGCACGCACGTGCAAAGAACTTTTAGGTATTGATATTATTATTATTAAAACTTCACGTTCGGGTCCCCACAGACAGGTAGTACAACCTAAATTAAGTATTTTGCAACACTGGGAAGCCCGAAATGCTGCTAAAGGAAATCCAACAAAAAGCCCTTAACTGCTGACTTAAACGCCTGTAGGCCAATGCAACCGGACGCCGATGTCGGCAATAAATTCCCAACCCTAACAAACCAGGGTACGAAGCACCGACTGAACTGATTAGTGCGGTACCTAACATTCTTGAACGTGAAAGAGTGCGCGCCGTCTGTAGCACGTGTAATTTACCTAGAGACCTTGAGGGCAGGGACAGAATACAACCAATGCCTCTCATTATTGTACACGTTATAAAACACAGTTCGGCGACCCCTCTCCTGTGGGATAGGTTTACCAGATCATTAGCAGCGTACAACTTGTTGGCCGAACTAACAAGTCGGCCGAGTAAGCGTAAATGACTGTCTGCAGCTGTGACAGGTGAGCAATACTCCAACAGGGAGGGCGAAATGACAGAACCCTGAGGAACCCCCGCCTTGACAGCCCGGAACTGGGAGCGGGAGCCGTTATAGAGGCAGCAGGCTGCTCGACCCCTGAGGTAAGCCGCGAGCCATC
>LQNS02000367.1:13875-25029 GCA_001587735.2 Parhyale hawaiensis
TGCATTGCAGTCGTGGCGCTCGTGCGATAGCGGTCCGTCGTGATCACGACAGCCCACTGCGATTAGCACGATTGCCCGATCTTTTCTGACCATGAAAAACCGTCTTGTCCATATATGGTCACTTGGCGCGGAATAAGCGCGGACGATCCTGAGCCCTCGTTCCTGTGTCGAAACGAGGTGACATGCCTAGTTTGCTGGGTGGGAATTTTCTGCGCTGCTCAGTACACAAAAAATATCGACGGGCGAAGGTCAAGTTCAGTGCAAATACCCTAACTACTCAATACTCTGGGTGAACAGAAGGGCTATATTGACTTCGAAAGACGGCGATGCTTCACAAAGAATTGAATAAAAACTGTGTCCGTGTAGTGTGGCGAACTTAAGACTCAAGTGTACGGTATACATATAATGTTTGTGTCTCTAAGTTACAGTAGATGATGCTTAGCTGAACCGAACTTATCCTAGCCTATTCTTAACTAACTTAACACAACCTAATACGCATTTTGAGCTAGCCACATACTGCATATAACGGAACCCAAAAGCTGCTTCCTTTGTGCATGCAGCCTTCAGGCAATGGCTTGCCATAACACCGACGGTAAAATAGAACGAACGTCACCGCTTTTGTATGAGGCGTTCAAAATCAAAAACGCAATAGTGAAAATCTGTTGAGAATATTCAGACGTTCTCATTTTACTTCACCGGAGATATGTTAAATATTCGGGTACTGAAGCAGATTTCTCAACAAGACAAAGATTTCTGCAATTTATTCGGATATCATCCCCCATGACCAGCTCGCGGCGGAATCTTTGAAGAACCTAGTCATACGCAAGACTGGTTGACTCAGTTTCTTTATGACATGAATATATCTGACCAGTCTTACCTAATCTCTCTTTCCCTAAGGCAAAGCTTACCTTAACCTGTTACTATTAGGCTGTTACACATGAAATGGAGCATTTGAATGAGAAAAAATTAAATTCTATTTAAGTGCACACAGGGAATCACACTTTCTTCACAGCCTCTTGTTGCGAAACCACAGCTGCAGCTGTCTTGGAATTACCGCGATGCCTATTTGTGTATTCGAGGACTATCTAATGTCTCAGCTACTAATCTACCATTTTTGATGGTGGCTGTATTGTGTTGAGATGCAGTCATTTCTATTGAACAAATAATGCTCAAGAGGCGACTTATAGAAACGTTCAAGTACTGGAATGGATTCATGTGACTTTTCGACTGCGACGCTGATGAACGCCTCTGAAACATTAGGCAAAATTCCAACATCAGAATCGAAGATGTGTGCTAGGTCATCAGTTTCTTTCGTAATTCATATTAAACTGCTTTACAGACTTTCCTGGAAGCTCTCCGGCACAGACAGTCAACACGTTCAAAAAGCGACTGGATAAGTGCCTTGCACAGCATTTTCCGAAACTTTGTACCTCTCCTTCAAGACTGATTCCTCTTCTGCTTCATCCCTGAAAAGCTGCGTTGGTCCATTATCCTCTAGAACCAATAGAACATAACGCGTCAGTCACGGAAGGAGAAGTCACCTTGACCCCATACCGAATAGGAAA
The DNA here is from genome assembly GCA_001587735.2 of Parhyale hawaiensis. Taxonomy (NCBI): domain Eukaryota; kingdom Metazoa; phylum Arthropoda; class Malacostraca; order Amphipoda; family Hyalidae; genus Parhyale; species Parhyale hawaiensis. The sequence goes on from LQNS02000367.1 coordinate 15,441, forward strand.
TCAACATGCACTGGTACACTCTTCATGCAGGCCGTTAGGCCTCACGGGAGTGTACGGCTACAGTCGATCATCAATTAGCTACCTGGGCTGTAGCGTCAGAGAAAGGAAGGCCCACGTTACATCTGTGACTCCTTGACTGTCTTAATTTGAATTGATCATGTCTTACTTGTCCAGTCAACCCATAGGCTAAAGTTTTCCGTTTGATTTCCTTGGTTTTCTATGTTTAGAAATAAGGGCAAGATTTTAGAGGGGACCGGAGACTGGTGCTAGGCTCCTAGCTTACAATAATAATACTGAAGAATACGATGAGAAACACTAGTAGAAATTTAGTTGCTTTCAGCGCGCTTTTCGCTGTACCTCAGCTCATTAGGTGGGAGGCTCTAAGTTGGTCTATTTTAATTCCTTAAGATTTTGGTAAAATTTTTGGCAGGTTATCATAGGAAGATGCAACTATAAGACGGAGTTTTTGAAAGCTATTTATGTCATTTTCCATCTAGCAAATGTTTCTTCAATTTTGAAATGCTGTCCTCTGACCAAACACCAATAACTGCGCAAAATGCCAAAAAAATTAAGAAAATCTTAATGAATTAAAATAGACCAACTTTGAGCCTCCAACCTGATGAGCTGAGGTGCCGCGAAATGCGCATCGTGGGTAGCTAAATTTCTGCTTGTAGTTCTCATACTCTTTAGTATTTCATGCAAGACATCTCAAAGCAAAAATAATAATGATAATAATAACTTCAGCACTCTGAGATCGCATACCTACGCTTAGCCATGCAATGTTAACAATGAATCGTATTGGTCCTGAAACCAGCATTTCTTCTTTATCATCATCAAAATTTAATCCTTTATGCCTCTTGACATTAATAACAATTTCTATCATTTTCTTGAGGAACCGTCCGTAAGAGTCTGAGCTATGTTCTCACAACCTTACAATTGGGGAAAACACGTCATACAACAATTCAAAACAGGAGTTAGAAGTGCTGACAGCAAACAAAGATCAGTCAGTTTTCCTAATTTCTGAAGAAATACTGGAACACACAAAGCACAGTTCGGAGACAGTAGCGATGCTTCCTCAAGTAGAACTCGCACTGCTGGAAGATCGAAGTTTCTTGCTGAAGTTGCGATTACTAAATATTTGACGAGAGCATTCAGTTGTTCAAAATTAAGCGATGGTAGGCCTCTTGAGCTTATAAAAGCTCTCCAATATGCAGCATACCCATTAAACATTTGCAGTTCCTTCGCCAGCTGCATGATATAATTTACTTGCCACGCCTACCAAAATTAATTAATGTCTTGAGATGGCATTATATGAAATACTGAAGAATATGATGAGAGCCAAAAGTACAAAATTAGCTCGCTTCCCCTCAGCTCATCAGGTTGGAGGCTCAAAGTTGGTCTATTTTAATTCATTAAGCTTTTCTTCAATTTTTTGGCATTTTGCGCAATAACTGGTGTAGGGTCAGAGGACAGCATTTCAAAATTGAAGGAACATTTGCTAGATGGAAAATGACATTAATAGCTTTCAAAAAGTCTGTCTTATAGTTGCATCTTCCTATGATAACCTGCCAACAATTTTGATAAAATCTTGAGGAATTAAAATAGACCAACTTCGAGCTTCCCACCTAATGAGTTGAGGTACAGTGAAACGCGCGCTGAAAGCAACTAAATTTCTACTAGTGCGTCTCATCGTATTCTTCAGTATTATTATTGTAAGCTAGGAGCCTAGCACCAGTCTCCGGTCCACTCTAAAATCTTGTCCTTATTTCTACACATAGAAAACCAAGGAAATCAAACGGAAAACTTTAGCCAAGGGGTTCAAGGAGTCACAGATGTAACGTGGGCCTTCCTTTCTCTGACGCTACAGCTCAGGTAATTGATGGTCGACTGCAGCCGTACACTCCCGTGAGGCATAACGGCCTGCATGAAGGGTGTACCAGTGCATGTTGATTTCCTATTCGATATGGGGTCAAGGTGACTTCTCCTTCCGTGACTGACGCGTTATGTTCTATCAGTTCTAGAGGATAATGGGCCAACGCAGCTTTTCAGGGATGAAGCAGAAGAGGAATCAGTCTTGAAGGAGAGGTACAAAGTTTCGGAAAATGCTGTGCAAGGCACAATTATCCAGTCTCTTTTTGAACGTGTTGACTGTCTGTGCCGGAGAGCTTCCAGGAAAGTCTGCAAAGGCGTTTAATATGAAGTACGAAACAAACTGATGACTTAGCGCACTTCTTCGATTCTGATGTTGGAATTTTGCCTGATGTTTCAGAGGCGTTCGTCAGCGTCGCAGTCGAAAAGTCACATGAATCCATTCCAGTACATGAACGTTTCTAGAAGTTGCCTCTTGAGCATTCTTTGTTCAATAAAAATGACTGTATCTCAACACAAAAAAGCCACCATCAACAATGGTAGATTAGAAGCTGAGACATTAGATAGTCCTCGAATACACAAATAGGCATCGCGGTAATTCCAAGACAGCTGCAACTGTGGTTTCGCAACAAGAGGCTGAGAAGAAAGTGTGATTCCCTGTGTGCACTTGAAGAGAATTTAGTTTTTTCTCTCTCAAATGCCCCATTTCATTTGTAACAGCCTAATAGTAACAGGTTAAGGTAAGCTTTGCCTTAGGGAAAGAGAGATTAGGTAAGACTGGTCAGATATATTCATTTCATAAAGAAAGTGAGTCGACCAGTCTTGCGTATGACTAGGTTCTTCAAAGATTGCGCTGCGAGCTGGTCATGGGGGATGATGTTCACTATTACGTTTTTGATTTTGAACGCCTCATACAAAAGCGGTGACGTTCGTTCTATTTTACTGTCGGTGTTATGGCAAGCCATTGCCTGAAGGCTGCATGCACCAACGAAGCAGCTTTTGGGTTCCGTTATATGCAGTATGTGGCTAGCTCAAAGTGCGTATTAGGTTATGTTAAGTTAGTTAAGAATAGGCTAGGATAAGTTCGGTTCAGCTAAGTATCACCTACAGTAACTTAGAGACACACACATTATATTTTTACCGTACACATGAATCTTAAGATCGCCACTCTACACGGACACAGTTTTTATTTAATTCTTTGTGAAACATCAAATCTGCGGTCTATTATTTTCTTTTATTTTTTAGATTAAGTGTCCGTGCACTTTCAACTTGAGATAATAATGAACAATTGGCGGGAAGGTCTTTGTCGAATAGAAAAACGAGCCTTCCCTCGCGGCCTCTTTTGTTTACCCAGAACAGTCACGTCAGAGTCCCGGCCGTCGCCTATTGGCTGAAATTGACGTCAGTCACGGCGGTCGCTGATTAGCTGAAATTGGCCAACAGGGTGTTCATGTAGATCTGACTTAGATCTGCAGGCACCAATGCAACCATGTAACTGCCAAACTTTTACATTCTTACTCTTCGATTTAACATCTGAGTCTGTCTATTATTTAGATATACATCATTTGTAGGTGCAAACCACTTTGATTATAACTTTGTGAAGATCAGCATTAAAAAGTGGCAAAATCTGTGCCGCGATATCATTATACTTCTTCAAATAACTGTACAGTTTAAGTTACCGTAACTTTACAATGCGTTTGTGCATCCGGCTCCTCCTGGATCTTGGATACCATGGCGCTTTGAAGCCCACTATGATATTTTTCCCCCAAAAGTTTGGCGTCCCCGGGGCGCTTCGGGAAAATGTGTGCATACGCTAGCAATAACTTTAGGGAATTTTTAAATAATGCTTTGCGGAAACAAAATAGATTTAAAGAAACTGTTATTCAGAGAAAGGAGTTCGATTCTTATTTTTTTTTATTGGCCCACAGGTTTTCGGCCCACCATATGAAGGAGTTCCTGTCATGGCAGGCTGCTTGGGCCTCTAGCAGCACCTGTCATGGCAGGCTGCTCGGACCTGCAGCACCTGTGATGGCAGGCTGCTTGGGCCTCTAGCAGCACCTGTCATGGCAGGGGCTGCTTGGGCCTCTAGCAGCACCTGTCATGGCAGGCTGCTTGGGCCTCTAGCAGCACCTGTCATGGTAGGCTGCTTCGGCCTCTAGCAGCACCTGTCATAGCAGGCTGCTTGGGCCTCTAGCAGCACCTGTCATGACAGGCTGCTTGGGCCTCTAGCAGCACCTGTCATGGCAGGGGCTGCTTGGGCCTCTAGCAGCACCTGTCATGGCAGGCTGCTGGGGCCTGCAGCAGCAGCACCTGTCATAGCAGGCTGCTTGGGCCTCTAGCAGCACCTGTCATAGCAGGCTGCTTGGGCCTCTAGCAGCACCTGTCATGGCAGGCTGCTTGGGCCTCTAGCAGCACCTGTCATGGCAGGCTGCTTGGGTCTCTAGCAGCACCTGTCATGGCAGGCTGCTCGGGCCTGCAGCAGCAGCACCTGTGATGGCAGGCTGCTGGGGCCTGCAGCAGCAGCACCTGTCATAGCAGGCTGCTTGGGCCTCTAGCAGCACCTGTCATGGCAGGCTGCTTGGGCCTCTAGCAGCACCTGTCATGACAGGCTGCTTGGGCCTCTAGCAGCACCTGTGATGGCAGGCTGCTTGGGCCTCTAGCAGCACCTGTCATGGCAGGCTGCTTGGGCCTCTAGCAGCACCTGTCATGGTAGGCTACTGGGGCCTGCAGCAGCACCTATCATGGCAGGCTACTGGGGCCTGCAGCAGCACCTGTCATGGCAGGCTACTGGGGCCTGCAGCAGCAGCACCTGTCATGACAGGCTATTGGGGCCTGCAGCAGCACCTGTCATGGCAGGCTGCTTGGGCCTTTAGCAGCACCTGTCATGGCAGGCTGCTTGGGCCTGCAGCAGCAGCACCTGTCATATCAGGCTGCTTGGGCCTCTAGCAGCACCTGTCATGGCAGGCTGGTTGGGCCTCTAGCAGCACCTGTCATAGCAGGCTGCTTGGGCCTCTAGCAGCATCTGTCATGGCAGGCTGCTTGGGCCTCTAGCAGCACCTGTCATGGCAGGCTTCTGGGGCCTGCAGCAGCAGCACCTGTCATATAGCAGGCTGCTTGGGCCTCTAGCAGCACCTGTCATGGCAGGCTGCTTGGGCCTCTAGCAGCACCTGTCATAGCAGGCTGCTTGGGCCTCTAGCAGCATCTGTCATGGCAGGCTGCTTGGGCCTCTAGCAGCACCTGTCATGGCAGGGGCTGCTTGGGCCTCTAGCAGCACCTGTCACGGCAGGCTTCTGGGGCGTGCAGCAGCAGCACCTGTCATGGCAGGCTGCTTGGACCTCTAGCAGCACCTATCATGGCAGGCTACTGGGGCCTGCAGCAGCACCTGTCATGGCAGGCTACTGGGGCTTGCAGCAGCAGCACCTGTCATGACAGGCTACTGGGGCCTGCAGCAGCACCTGCCATGGCAGGCTACTGGGGCCTGCAGCAGCAGCACCTGTCATGGCAGGCTACTGGGGCCTGAAGCAGCACCTGTCATGGCAGGCTACTGGGGCCTGAAGCAGCACCTGTCATGACAGGCTGCTGGGGCCTGCAGCAACAGCACCTGTCATGGAAGGCTACTGGGGCCTGCAGCAGCAGCACCTGTCATGGTAGGCTGCTGGGGCCTGCAGCAGCAGTACCTATCATGGCAGGCTACTGGGGCCTGCAGCAGCAGCACCTGTCATGGCAGGCTACTGGGACCTGCAGCAGCAGCACCTGTCATGGAAGGCTACTGGGGCCTGCAGCAGCAGAACCTGTCATGGCAGGCTACTGGGGCCTGAAGCAGCAGCACCTGTCATGGCAGGCTACTAGGGCCTGCAGCAGCAGCACCTGTCATGGTAGGCTGCTGGGGCCTGCAGCAGCAGTACCTGTCATGGTAGGCTACTGGGGCCTGCAGCAGCAGCACCTGTCATGGCAGGCTACTGGGACCTGAAGCAGCGCCTGTCATGGTAGGCAACTGGGGCCTGCTGCAGCAGCACCTGTCATGGTAGGCTGCTGGGGCATGCAGCAGCAGTACCTGTCATGGCAGGCTACTGGGGCCTGCAGCAGCAGCACCTGTCATGGCAGGCTACTGGGACCTGAAGCAGCACCTGTCATGGCAGGCTACTGGGGCCTGCAGCAGCAGCACCTGTTATGGCAGGCTACTGGGGCCTGCAGCAGCAGCACCTCTCATGGTAGGCTGCTGGGGCCTGCGGCAGCAGTACCTGTCATGGCAGGCTCATGGGGCCTGAAGCAGCAGCACCTGTCATTGCAGGCTGCCGGGGCCTGCAGCAGCAGCACCTATATGGCAGGCTGCTGGGGCCTGCAGCAGTAGCACCTGTATGGCAGGCTGCTGGGGCCTGCAGCAGCACCTGTCATGGCAGGCTACTGGGGCCTGAAGCAGCAGCACCTGTCATGGCAGACTGTCAAGGTCTCCACAATTGCCCAGTAGCAGCTTCTGTTGGTCGGCAGCAGCGCCACGGTCGCCGATGACCCCCCATTATGGCAGGAAAAAATGCTCATCATCATCGTCATCTCCGCTCCCGTGATTGCGCTCGGCCCTTCCACCTCACGCGTCTCTTACTTCTCCAAAGTTCTGCAACTGACATTTGAAAATCATCCTTCACGCTGTTCAAACTCGGCCGTGATGAAAATGCATTGAACCCGTTGCATCTTGCAGTCGTCTTGTAATGCAGCTAATGGGATCAGCTGCAAAATTTACCCGCAGTGGGAAGAAGAATGCGACTCCCTCACCAGCCTTGTGACATCTGAGCGAGTGACACGCACGGATTCTTTGTTATCCTCCGGCGCTGTAAGACGTGTTAATTTTTGACATCCGTAAAAGATTCAATGCGTTTCCTTGGGCAAGAAATGGAACCTAAAAATTTGCAATGGCAAGCTTCGCAGAATTATTTTCCAGGCGGTGTAGTACCTGTGATCAGCGACTGAGCCATTAACTGCAGCAGGTATATACCATGATAGGCAGGGAGAATTTCACTATTTGCTTGTCAAAATATTTTACCCGACAGTACTTATTCAAAATTTGTCTTATATGCATATTAAATAAATTGATTGACAAGCACTACAACGGGAAATATGCTGCAATGCTCTAGCAGTAAGGGAATAAAACACGTTCACAACCCCATATGGCTTTTGCCCTAAAAACGTTGAGTAAGAGGAAACACACAATTTCTTCTATTTTTTAGGCTAATAATGAGAAAGAATGATTTTCAATGAGTACCTTTAGCCAAAGCCAGGAATTTACCAGTACCTCCTTCTATTACCACTGGATAAAACAAATGAGCGCAAAAGTTTCCTTAGTGTTGAGGATATTGGCAGAAAGTGTGGTAATTTACAATTGTTTGAAGCCTTAGCATCACCACACAATTGAAGAGCTACTTACAACGCACAGAAAAAAAGCAAAAAAAATGAGCGCAATCAGGTTCTAAACCTGCCATAGGATCGACACTAGAGCCGTTCAACGAACATTGACGATATGTTCAAATCTTTTGTCATTATTTTTTTCCCCGTCATTCAAACTGCCCAGCTCGACTTACGCCGCACGCACTTCGGCCTACGACTGAACTGGATTTTTTTAGGCCAACCGATCAAGTTGCAATTTTCTATCAGAATAAAAAAGTCGCTACCGTACACTTACAGGACTTTAGTTCAGACTCAGATGATTGCACCAATTTACTACGGAATTATCATCATCGGAGCAAATACAAAGGGAAGAATATTCGCTACTGTGCTCTCGCAATACCAAAGTACTGAGTCCATGTGAGATGCCATTGAATTATTATCTAAATTGCCTGTGGTACTTGGCCGTGGGTCTAGAACAGGACTTGGTGAAGATCACCGTCGGAGCGCGCATGCAGAGATGCTTTGGTTAACCTGTGCATGTCTGGAAATATTTCTTTGCTTACGGTGAACACTGTTTTGTGCTGCTAGCATTCGCCAAAAGAAGAACGGTGGGTGAGATATATGACAGCGTCCAGTACAGTACGCCTTGACCGTGCATTTGGATAAAATAGAAAATATATTAAAATATTAAATGTTACGTTGCTGATGCTGAAAAATGTTTGAAAACATAATATAAATTCGAAAAATTGCCGTCTGAGGCGAATTTATCACAGCCAATACATTTTAATTTTTGCAAAAACACGTTTTCAGAATTCGATGAATAGCTAGTACTGTAAATTAAGCTTAGTACACTGACTTTATGCATGGGTAAGCATCATCTACTTTCCCTATCGGCTTTAAGCACCACAGCCTATATAGAAGAGTTCTCATAACTACTGCAAAAGTAACTGAAAGAAGCTCACTAGCCAATACTGTATTTATAGGTGGTAACTTCGAATACTCTTAGATAATCGCCTTATATATGTCAATGTACGACTAAGATTCCCAAAACTGAGGAAGCTCCTTAAAGACCGACCCCCGAAACTAAGAAAATACAGAGAAACCGAGACTATCTACAATTGACAACTGGCAGTAGACGGACCAACAGGCACATTCCCGATGAGTAGAGGAACTAACGCTCCGGTCCTCTACTATATATAGCTATCGCCGGGAATTGCAGCACTAGTCGATACCTTATTGAGTACCCAGTAAAAAGAAATAGTAAAACCTAATTCGCAGTATATTTAACTGTACAACTTCACGATATAAGAAGCAAACGGAGTTTTGCCAAAGATAAAGAGTCTGTCGGAAGTAAGTGTGCTCTGGCACTTAGCATCTCGAAATTGAGCTCTTCCCGAAACGGAGGCACTATGTCTGTCTGCGTTAGAGGGCTTCACTGTGCTGACGAGAGGAAACTCGCTTTAAAATATTCCATAGATCCAACGGGACAGAGCGGGAAACGACACGTTGTTATAATATGCGCCAGAACTTTCTTTAAGACCTGCCTGATATATAGCTGAAAAGAACTAGCTGCTTAGTGTATGAAACTTAATGCAGTGACAGTTTATCTATCTGTAAAAGTGGCAGCAACAGTGGCAACAGCAGTAGCAACAGCGGCAACAGTGGCAGCAGGAATGGCAGCGGTGGCAGCATCCGCCCGCAGGCCCTACAGACTTCCTCCTCACCCGCCGCCGGCGGGACTACATCCGCTCCCTCTCACCGCACAGCTCATCCTTTTCTCCTTTATTATTGACTTTTCTCGATTCCTCAGTCTCCATAACTTGCTGCACTTAACCCATGATTGTCGGAAGGAAACTTTATTTGTGCCAGTATAACATGGAGCCTATCTGGGATTGCGGTATGTGTTGATACATATCTGTTGGACATCTATTCTAGCTGCACTGAACCTGTCCTAACTTAGCCTAACCTATTTTTAACTAGCTTAACATTACTCTAGCCTAACCTTTCAAATACACTGAGGCACGCTGCATACTATGACAGAAAGTCACTACTGTATTACTATACAAAGTATCTTTAGAGAGGACAACGAGCATTAATGGGTAAAAGGCTGGAAAAAGCATTCTGTGGCAGCAGTAGATTTAATAGAATTAATTGCCTCCGCCAAGGAGGTTGTTTTCGTCGTGTTCGTCTGTCTGTCTGTCTGTTGTTTGGCTGTTCGTCTGTCTGTCACCAAAATAACTCAAAAAGTTATGAACCGATTTGGATGAAATTTACAGGGATTGTTAGGTATGTTAGGAGGAACAGATGATTAACTTTTGGTGAAGATATGTCCATCCGTTTG
>LQNS02000369.1:3950-20992 GCA_001587735.2 Parhyale hawaiensis
CTTATATTCGAACAGTGATAATGTACTAGTACAGTATTAGGATAATAGTGCGGTAATATTACCGTTCCCAAATGCAGAAGGAACTGTAGCTACTTACAATCCGTAACAACAGATTTGCAAACTGAAGATGGAAAATTGTCGTTTATTAAATAAGCTATAACTTTTTACCAGAACATGAGTTCATGAAAAGGATCCTAAATTTATACTAACGATTTCATAGACTATAAATGCTGGTAACTCTCGAGAAATCAGAAGCAACTGTAGATTTTTAAAAAAATACTAAGGTCACGGGTACCTTTTTTTATCTTTGAATATCAATTTGAGCAGAACCTTCTCATGTTTACACAGTAGAAAGATATTAGTATAGGCTATTAGGTTAACATCACTGTAGTCTTACCGTTCTCGAAAGCGACGGTAAACGCACAATACATGATATAAAGACTTTGGGTTGTATATTAGATCTTTGTGCCAACTGGAGCAAGTTGTATAGACTGAATGAAGTTTACGCAGCTCAATCAGCCTTATTTAGCATAAGGTCCCGCTTTCAAAAGCCACAATTTGAAACGAATAGTCCGAACACCCCAATTTCCAGTGCACATTTGCCACATTAAAAAAAAAATTTTCAGTAGATAGTTTTGAGTGGCACACTGCGAGTTAGTACACAGACGAACTGTCATGACGAGCATAAAAAAAAAAAACTGTAGTGAGACGAGAAAAAATCTTTTGCAAGATCCGAGTTTCTGTACGAGATAAAGTAAACATTCAACATGTACTGTACAGACCTTGCTGGAAGCATGAAGGCCTGCGCCCTGCCAGTGGTATGAGCGTTCAGATGCGCAGCTGCCGGTAGGATCGCGTCTGCTGCTGCCTCTCAGCAGGTGTTTCTGCTCACCCAGAGGGGAGTATTAATGAAGTGCTTGGTTTTATCATACCTAAAGTTCACCAAAATAAATTTAAACATAATCTAAACCAATGGAAACATAATCGGTAAGCATCAGTTCGAGTTATAAAGAGTTAGGTCATATACCTATTAAGCTACCACCTTAACATTAGATTGAGTAGTTTGGGCCTCCGTTTCCACAACAAAAGCAATCTCACCAAGGAAGAAGGAAGGGACATACCTACAGTAGTTATATCTATGAAAACGAGTAATCCATGCACGAAAGTGTCCGCACGTACGATCAATGTGCATGGGAAGATGAAGTCGGGAAAGATGAGACAGATCAGAGGAGAGTAACATCAAGAGTATGATAGCAGGAAAAGCATAATGGGTACGTAGGAAAAACGTCCCGAAGGCCTAGCTAAGGCTAAACTAATCTAAAGGCTCATCCTGTGGTGGCTATACCCCATAACATAGCATGGGCAATGGTAACTTAAACTTATGGCCCATCATATGCCCAATGAGAGGGTAGATCAGATACTAATGGATGACGTCAAACAGGACAGCACAGCCAGTGGGGCGAGTGTGTGTACAGTTACAACAAGTTCTCGCAGCTTGGCTATAGACAACAGTGGAGCAAAGATGAATTAAAGGATGAAACCGTTAAGTGACTGATAGTACCGAAGCCACACTATGAAATCGTGCGCTCAACTTATAACCGGACGTTCAGCTAGCTCGTCGTCCAACTTACTATCTCGGAAACCGACTTGCATGGTGTATTGGGACGAAGCACGACCTGAACGACCGCTTGTGAGTTGGGTGCGGATTCCTTAATATGAATGTGCCACTAGGAAGAGGGATGTTTATTTTCAAATTAGTTAGTTATAAACTTTGTTTAACCTCCGTAGCCGCAACTCAGGCGTTCCAACAGAGATGAGTGTGTAGTATTTAAATACCGTACCACATAATTTGTCGCGTGGCCTACGTGCGCTACTACGGGCAGGAAACAAGGCGCAAAGCGTAGTAGGAGACACTCGAGTGGTCGANAACCTACCTAACTTTACAAAACTAACCTCGTCAGCAGGAACTGCGGCCAGATGCTACATCCCCTGCGGAGAAGGCACTCGGGACCTTTGGGTGCGTGATGCCCAAACATATTGTGGCAGGGAATGGACCCGCCACAATATGCGCCAGAGGGCGTTTATTTTCAAAGCTTCGACCTTCCGATACTCAAAAATTTCTTATAGAACTCATTTGAGTTCGACTAAACTTCTAAACTATATCATACAAAATTGGATCGCTGTTAGGTATATAGTCTTAGTATTTAATACGGCGGGAAAACCCACAATATAATAATAATAATACTCAAAAATGGTGGTTGCAGGAGATAGAGGAACAAGAGACACGAAGGATGATGCACAAACCGAGACACCGATGTGTTCGGAAGATCACTGAGCAATGCAACAACAATTTTCAGAAAGAATAGAATAAAAATTACCGCTAGTACTCTCAATAAAGAAATCACAGCAATCCTGGAGCAAAAGATATTCAGCAGGACTGAGTAACGCCAAGGAAGAAACACAGTCCCTCTAGGGCACAACTTTTTAACCAGTGATGCACTAACCTAATCCTAAGGCTTTGAAACCCCTTCTATACACCCCTGACGCGCGGGTGATCGAGATAACATGATGCAGTCAATGTACAAGTTATATAGTACGTTAACATACTGATACCTCACTTTTTATATTGATATAAAGTGGGTTTAATTCTAAATAGCTTGTGACGCAAAAAAAAAAAGATCACTCACAAGTAATATGTCCAGTACCTACATAAAATAACGGACCCAACTCCAAGTGGCCCCCATTATATACCTATTGCAAAAGAACAGGCTCATTTACAAAGTCACAAGTAATACAGCACGCCCGATTCCTTATGGCTTCCATTACATATTACTGTACTACAAAAGAACACAGACTCATTCACAAAGTCAATACATAGCTATAGCAAGCTCAAATCCAACTGACTATTACATATTATAAAAAAGGAGACAGACTCACCAGCACACTAAACTTCAAATGGTCCACACTGCATATTACCAGCATAAACCCCAGACTCACTTTGATGGAGTTGGCAAAAGCCTTGGCCCTGCTGCCGTGATGATACTTGGGAGTGCCATAGCCACTGACTGTGTTGAACTGCCGCACCAGCCGGCGCTTCTTGTCCGAGTCTGGCAGGTTGCTGACGTGCGCGTAGAGCTCAGCCAGCGCGAGGGCGGTGGTCTCACGTGCACTGGCTGCCTGAGTCTGCTCGCGGTCTACAAAACTGAAGACTGTGTGCGCCAAGGTCGGGTCGTGTTCCATACACAAATCTGGAAGTAAAACATGGTGAAACTAAAGCATTTATATAATAGCTTATCAACTTGATTTGGCACTCATCGGGACATGTTACAAGCGCATGAAGCAAAGCAAATAACTGGCGTTAGATAAGAAGTAAAAATTGGCTAATATAATCATTACATACCGTACAACTCTGCAGTGCGAATGGCCCTAGTCAACACAAAAACTACCTCCGATACATGTGAATGATGTAATGGACACTTATACATTCGAAAGAAGCAGCAACTATGATACTTAAATCAACCACTATCATTTTTCTCTGCATTCTATCAAGTGTATAAAAGGATATCTTTGTACAGTACGACAGGTACTATTTTATAATAATTTTCATTTCATAAGCGTGTACCACATATGGTATGGTGCACGTCTGAGCTAAGGTTGTAAGCATAGCCAGTACGCAGAGGGGGGCGCGCTACAGTAAAAAATGTAGCGGCACTACCGGTACAAGCTCAAAAATGTAGCGACGCTACCGGTACAAAATTTGAAAAGTAGCGGCGCTACTATTAGCGCTACTTTTTTAAATATGCGATAAAATTCCAATATTAACATTTTTGTCGAGGAAAGTCACCTTATTTTCATCAGCACGTGTGATTTCCCGACAGGCAAGATATGAGACAAACAGATTCAGAAGAATCTTGTGTTGGTATGCAAAGAAGAAAAGAAGTAGGAATTCTGGAAAGAAAATTGTGCGCGAAAGACTACGTTGTTTTCTCTGAGCTATATGAACTCGTAATATTTGGATATAAACGGCCACGGATCATCGCTCTGTTTAACACTTTTTGGGTGCCTGATTCACTTTAAAATTCTACTTCAGTATTTTCAACTGCATCAGTTTCAACTTCCGTTAGGAGTTACTTCACTTGCGGATATTTTTGTAATAAATTTATCCATTGTTTGCAGCAAATGGCAACTTCAAGCGAGCAGAAACGTGAGAAACGTTACGTACCTAACGACGTCAACCATATCACACGCCTCTGCAAGCGAAACTGAGCGGTGCTCCACTCCTTTCTGTGTACTGTGCTTTACAATTGCAGTAGTAGATTTGCTGGATCAGCCAGTAGCGTATCACCAAGAGGAATACGTGTGATACTCGTTCCAAACGCGTTCATTCCGAATTAGCAGACTTTAGGCTACGAGCCGGTTTGACTTAACGTCACTCAAGTGTTAAGTCTTATTGTTTTATTACCTCCTCAAAGGAGGTTATGTTTTCGTGGGCTTTGTTTGTTATTCCGTCTGTCTGTCACCAAGATAACTCAAAAACCTATGGACGGATTTGGACGAAATGAAGAGGGATTGTTACGTATGATAAGAGGAACAGATGATCAACTTTTGATGAAGACTTGCTCATACGTTTGACTGACTTATTTTTCTCAAAGCCGTAACTCAAAAAGTAATGGACGGATTTTTATGAAATTTACAAGAGTTGTTAGGTATATCACAAAGAGTAATTGACCGAATTTTTGTAATGATCCGTTGGTTCGTTCGTTTGTTACTGTTTTTGATTTTATGCTTGTTAGCACAATAACTCCAAAAATAATGAAGGGATCTTTATGAAATTTATAGGACTTGTCATTAATGTTAGAAGACAGATGACTACATTTTGGAGCAGATCGGTTGGTTCGTTCGTATGTTTGACTCGAGTTTGTTAGCAGCATAACTCAATAAGTTATGAACGGATCTCCAACAAAAAATTGCTGAATCTGTTAACACTGTTGAACGGCACCAATGATTAGATTTTGGTGTTCATACAAAGAAAATCACGGTCTCAGGCCCGATTTTATTTAAACGTTGCCTTGCTTGGCGGAGGTATGTGCTCTCCGTATTATTACTTTTATACATCTTGAAATATTAATACATTATTATTCATCATGGGTAGCTACACAATTATTTGCCCTTTCGCAAATTAAAAATTATAATATGAAATGTGTTTCCCCACAGATTGACACATCCTGAATCCTAAATTCCCAACTGTCCTTTGGGAAACGCCCACTTTTTGAGATATTTGACTTCGAAATTCTATTTTTACCTCCGCGAAGGAGGTTATGTTTGCCTCGAGTTTGTCTGTGCTATTCTGTCTTTCTCTTTTGTCTGTCACCAAGATAACTCAAAAAGTTATGGACGGATTTAACCAAATTTACAGGTATTGTAAGGTACCGTATGCTAGGATGAACAGATGATTACCTTTTGGTGAAGATCCATCCATCCGTTTGATTGCTTGTCAGCCTTATTTTCTCAATGCCATGACTAAATAAG
The DNA here is from genome assembly GCA_001587735.2 of Parhyale hawaiensis. NCBI lineage: Eukaryota > Metazoa > Arthropoda > Malacostraca > Amphipoda > Hyalidae > Parhyale > Parhyale hawaiensis. The sequence continues at coordinate 9,480 of LQNS02000369.1, forward strand.
GCATAGACGGATTTTTAGAAAATTTTCATGAATTTTTAGGTATATCGTGAGGAATAAATGACCAAATTCTTGTGATGAGTTGTTTGTTCATTCGTGTGTTTGATTTTATGCTTGTTAGCGCAATAACTCAAAACGTTTAGATGGATCGTTATGAAACTTACAGGAGTCAGTGGTAATGTTAAAAGACATAACTGACTAAATTTTGGTGCAGATCGGCTGGTTCGTTTCAATGTTTGATTTATGTTTGTCATAATATTTGTTAGCAGGATAACTTAAAAATTGTCAAATCAATTTTCATGAAATTTACAGGAGTTGTTAGTAATGCTAAAAGACATAAATGATTAAATTTGGTGCAGACGGGTCGGTTCGTTCTTGTATATGTGATTTATGAATGCCGTAATGTTCATTAGTAGCATAACTCAAAAAGTTATGAACAGATCTTAAAAAAAAAAATGCAGAAACTTAATACTTTTAAAAGGCACAAATGATTGGGTGTTGGAGTTGATACAAAGAAAACCATGGCTTCAGAACCAACTTGAATTTTTCATTACCGTTGCCTTACTTCGCGGTGGTATGCGCTCTTAAGAGTGCTCTAGTTCCCCATCTAATAATGGAGAATAAAATTCGGTCGAGAATCCTCAGCATCCCGATGCCATACACAGGTAATAGGACATATTTTAAGACGTTTCGCACGAATGACACTCCGCTCGCAAACGCCCAGCTTTTGAGATATTTGACTCCGAAGCTACCACTGCTTTTCTACGGTAGAAAATACCCGGCGGTTTCACAATAACCTAAACTGCGTTAACCTAAGCTAAAAAAATTATTAAAAAGGCTTCCTAACCGACAGTGCCATCGCCGGGTATTTTCTCTCATAGAAAAACAATGGGAACTTCAAAAAGTGAAACATTTCGAAAAAAAAACAAGCATTTGTGAGCAATGTGTCATTCGTGTAAAACGTCTCTAAATGTGTCCTCCCACCCATATAGCTCTGACATCAAAACGCTGGAAAAATCTCAACCGAATCCTTTTCTTTAGTATTAGATGGGGGAAAATAGAACTTCAAAGTCAAACATCTCGATAAGTAAGCATCTCCCCAAAAAACATAAAGAAACACACCTCATATGCATCAATCCTACTGGACGGAAGGCCTAATATTAGCCCTATTTCTACCTGATCGAAGCATTTTAACATCAATTGATATTTTAGCATTTTTGTAGTTTTGTTTGTATAAAAGTAAAGTAACGGTAGTAAAGTAGCGCTACAGCCAGTATGTAGCGGCGCTACCGCTACAAGCTTCAAAATGTAGCGGTCTACGCCCACCTCTGTCAGTACGGTATTGTATTTGCAATACTATCATTACATATACAGAACTTGAGTGTTCCTAGCAATTGGAGCGGTGACACAAGAAAAAAAAAGGATAGACTTGCAGAGCGTCAACTTGCCGTCAAGACAAACGTTCAGCCCAGTAGAGGTGCAGAAAGTTGGGAAAGAAAAGGAACAGACGAACGCATGCTAGAGGTGGGAGTAGTGAAAAGACAGAAGCAAAGCAGACACAGAACAAAACAGTATAAGGGACTAAACAAGCGGCAACTCACTTTTACGGCCTTCCTACAGCCAGAGCAACCATGGAATAGGGAGCACGAGACCATACAGGTGAACAAAGCCCTGTACGCAGCACCAGCAAACGCTCCAAGCAGCCCATAAAGAACTCGGCAGGAATGTACAGAGTTGGCCACCAGCTAACTAACAACAAACCACAAGCTTGCCTCCACGCCAGCCCAGAGCGACACGCACCCCCAGTAAGTTCATGCAGCACCGGGTAAGTACCTCCACAGCAGAGAGCATAAGCAAGATCTGCTAGTCCTGCGTCACAGTGGCACCCTCTCCAACGGGAAAACCGCACCACCGCTCGCCCCACCGCAAGAACAGGGCCACCCACACCCGCAGAGTAGGTCACCCAGCGACCCATGCAGCCCGCAGATATGAGTAAATATCACGAAGAAAAAAAGGAAATATCCTCAACTGCACCATCGAATCACTGACCAAGCACAGGATGATCTGGATCATTCCCATCATAGAACTGAGCTGCAAACCTCAGCAAAAATAGCTCGCACATGAGTTTAGGACCATCAGCCAGCTCACCAGATTCAAGCTTTAGTGGACACACAGCAAGCTTGCTGCTCCTCACATACGAATGAAATAACTTAGCAGAGGTAGAAAGCTGAGACACTAGCCTTCTCTCACATTTGGCCCTGTCCCTCACGAAGCACATGGCCAAGAATTGGTCCAGAGCATCACACATCCGCACATCTTTCCTGCCATCATGCCATGCTGAGTCCGTAACACGACTCGGAGGTACTTTAACCTCCTAAGAGGATGAACCAGCCAAGGACAGCGAATCTCCTCACCAATGAGCGAAGGGACAAATACAGCCACCAGAGATTGCACAATCAAAGTCAAGTATCCCTAGCACTCATACACAGAAAGCCCATCACACTCAAAATCTCAATTTACTTGAGCCAGGAACCATGATATCTGCTCATAGGAGCCTCTGAACCACAACCTCCCCGAGCTTAGAGGTGGAGTACTAAACAAATTATCACAGATTACAGGAAAGCGACCACACCTTAGGAGAGAGGGGGGGGGGGATTACTTCACCACTACAGCCCTAAAGTGCTCCGAAGTCGATTACAGGTCTAGTATAATAACAGATGTCAAAAACGTTGACTCCTGGACCTACTGTTGAGTCAGTAGAGCACCACTCATCATACATGACAGCCCACCCAATATAGGCCTAGTGGAACTTACATCTAGAGTTCTTACAATCCAATACCTTAAGCTGGGTAAAACTGCGTATCTCTCAGATCTCGAGCTTCAATAACATCACCTAAACCCACTCTACCACAGCTCAGTCCACGAAGACTATATAGCCTAACAGATAGTCGAAGTGACCAAACACTTTGGCCTTTTTAACGCCCGGAAGGTAAACAAGCATAACATCTACGGTACAAACAAGGAACGAGTTGATTAAAATTACCAACATGTGTTTATTTCATGGCAACAATAACACACATGCTGGCTACTTCCGCCAGCCCCTTGCTTACATACAAATACCTATTTATTTACAGGTTAGAAAACAAAGCTAGGCAGATATTAAAAGAAGCACACACACAAGAAGCACCTGGCTCTGCACTGAGGGAATTGTTGTGCGACTGGCATAGAGAATGCCGGAGAGCATCAGCCTCTGCTCTGTTGATCCAGTACTGCTGCACATCGCATGAGAGCTCGACAGGTATCTGAGGGGAAAAGAACCAGAGAGCCAACGTTGTGAAAACAATCGATAGAAGACAGTTCAGCGAGCCTTAGGTCTTTTACGGAGACGACTGCACGGCTATATTCAGGACTTGCGTGATGGACACAGATTGTTAAAAACACCTAGAACATACAGAATTAACGCCTTTCTTATAATTTGTTTCATTGCTTCGTAACTTCAGCATTGGGAAGGGATCCACCAATGGGTCCCATTACAGGAAACACAATAGGGACTTTGGGTTTTATCCCGGGTTGTCACCTGAGTTATGGACTATAGATTTATGGTCAAGAGGTTGGAGTCGGAAACTGGCAAGAACCACGAGTCAAAATGGGTGAAATTGGCCTAAATTGTTAAGAAAAATGATCAGAGTCGGTTATTTTGGGGGTCCAAAGAGTCGGAGTGAGCAATTGGCAACAAAAGGAGTTTTAGAAGGAATCAGACTTTGAACTCCTAGCCTAGTTGTTACAGATGGGTTTGGAAATTTGAATTTTCAAGATTTCTCGTGTCATACATGGTACGGAATTTGATAGGAATGAGTGCTACCACTTTGAAGATAAAGTTGAGTAGAGATGTGCCGATTTGTTCGCTAGGATGTCTAATGATGTGCCACATTCTTTGCTAGGATGTGTCACTTTGATATGCGTGTTCAGATGCAAGTTGAGCAAACCTATATTTTAAGTCAACGGGAAAAAATGCGTCCACTGAGACATATAGCCTACAGGTACTCAATGATATATGTAGTCAGAAAAGGAAGGGAACACAGAGTCACTCATCTTTACTTCAATGCTTACCTGAAATAGCTTGGGGGCGTGTTGGATCATGAAGGTGACGGCATTGCCCGCGACCGTGGAGTGGAGCTGCAGATCGCTGCCTGACATCTGAAAATAACGCAGAGTTAAATACCTAAATAATGTATGAAGCAGAAGGTTCTAATGCGTCGCTAATTAAAGACACGAGGCTTCAATGTGTCTCAATAAAATATTACAGAAGATTACAACATGGAACTCAACTAAGCAATGGTACAACATTTTGCATCAAGGGACCCATTTCTCTAATCCTATCAACACTTTTTGCTAAAAAAAAAATTAATAGAAAATTTTATATAAGCGTAAGTAATATATACATAAAAAATCATTAGTTTCAAGAAAATGGACTCCATTTGATACAAAAATATCTGGGCAACTCACTTTGATCTTTAAAATGAGAAATAATAGTATTAGGATAACACACCTTCATTTCTATGGACGTTGACAAATCTCAAGATAATAAACTTATAGGTATAGCTAGGGCACCTAAAGAACTAAGAAAACACTAGACTTACTGCCTTAAAGCATACAAAACTATGAAAATAATAAATTGCTCATTTCCTAACAATCTTACATATATAGCAACATGAAGAAAATGCTCCAGAGTATTTCAAGGACGCATAAAAATTTTTCGGACAATAAACAAGGTTTTCAAGAGCACATACAAACTGTCACTATGTAATATACTTGTAGCAATAGGGCAAAGGACAAACGTATGAGAACGTGCCTTCCTGGGACAAAGGATATGAGGCGCAAACACCATGCCCAAGTTACAAGCGCTCATCCTGTTGTGTGTGTGATGTGCAGAAGTTGTGTGCAGCAGCAGGAGTAGAGAGCGAAGCAGCTGGAAATTGCAGGAAGGCAGCAGCAGAAATAGCAGCTGCAGTGCTTTGATGCGGCGATGGTAATGTGACGATCCTATCTTACTTTCTTCTTCATCACAGTCTGGAACAAAGTTACAGCCATTTTAATCACCCACTGGACAGAACAATAAGTCATCAGCCAGACGATGCTTCTTTCCTTTTACTTTAAGCTAGAAAATACGTCTAGTTATTACCCAGATAGTCTGCTTGTCATTGAAATCTGCTCTGAAACCACAAAAGCATGTAGCTAAATACAAAGAACACTGAAGCACACGAATGTAGCTGAAATGGTGCTTAAGTAATGCCGTTATATAGCTCGTCTGTAGTTACAACGTAAAAAAAACATGGGGAAGTTCAGAACACCACACCACCCATCATTGCTGATAAACACCAAGTAGCTACTTCCCAGAATGTCATGTTGCTTTCCACAATCCAAAATTGTAAAATTTACCTATAATGTCAGTTCATCTTCAATCCCGTCCTTGGGCAAGGTTGCTGCACATTCAGATTCCAGAACTATAAAAGGATACCAATTCATAAGCTAAGGCACCAGATGTAAGTAGATACCTATATATGAAGCTACCATACTTTTAGCACGAGTTTCCACAGAAAAATCACTCTAAACCAAAATTATTATTATTATATGGTGGGTTTTCCCGCCATATTAGATACAAAGACTATATAACAGCGATCCAATTTTGTATGATATAGTTCAGAAGTTTAGTCGAACTCAAATCAGTTCTATTAGAAACAATCTTGGCCAGGTGCACCATGTCTGGCAGGAAATAGGGCACGAGCATCTCCCAACTCCACACGGTTCGGTAGAACGAAATCGCTCAGCCGTTCGGCGCAGAGAATGAGTCGAAAAACGAAAAGAGAAGAAGACAGATGAAAGTGAACACTCGTGCGGAGGGTCCCTTCCGTGGCCTCCCACACGGGAGCAAATAGGAGTCCCATGGGATAGGTCGCTTACCACCATTCGGCGGCCCACCTCGCGGAACAGACGTGGAAATACAGAGAACCTACCTAACTCTACAAAACTAACTTTTTCAGCAGGAACTGCGGCCAGATGCTACATCCCCTGTGGAGAAAGCACTCGGGACCCTTGGGGGCGTGATGCCCAACATATTGTAGTCGGGAACTAAACCAAACTTGTTAATGCATTCGACCTTTCCTTTAACATCACAAAATACCTATCAGTTAGGGTAGATACTACGGGTAGTCACTATCAGCACTAGCTACCTTCTTGAATAGTCACCTCTTCATTGTGGGTATTAAAAGGTAAAGAATTCCAACTGATAGGGAGAGGGTGGTTTAGTAGTATACCCACCTAGCGCTGCATGCACACTATACTTTGTGGTGTCAATGAAGCAATTGTTCTAGTTGACCCTGTTCATACAAACTGTAATTTTGCTGAAAGACTTCTTAGCCTCATTAGATTTCTACAAAAAAAAAAATCCTTTGTAGCGCGATAGCACAGCCTTGTACAGATAAGCTTAGGGTTAAAACTAATACATACAGTAGATTAGATAGCTAACTAGCAGCAGACAGACTCACTAACCCAATCTGAGAGCAGCCGGGAGTCACGCTATAGCCTTCTATAAGCTATTGCCATTATGTCAAACATTTACACAACTGAGGAAGAAACGAATAAACTCAGCCAACGAGCTGACACTGCAATCACAATTAATTGCTGCAGATACGCCAAGTTTGGAGTCGTTAAGGCACAGTACGTTAGTTAGGAGTTTGAAGCTGTGGAGAGTTTGCTCCCAAAGTTAGTAAGAGGAGTTTTGAGAGTATTGACTGTCTGTACTCCAACAATTTCGGAGGAGAGTCCAAATGTTCTACTACCATAGTGTTTGAGTTTGGCCATTGTTTTGGATGTGATGATCAGCTTCAGTCAAAAAGTCCCATTCTAGGCACGTCGTTGAAGCCACGGAAGGCACATTGTTGAAGCCAAGGTAGACACATTGTTGAAGCCATTCAAGTACTTGAATATATCTATTAAGTAGTTGTCCCTCAAGTATCTATGCTCTAGAGAGAGGAGTATGACTTCCTGGAGGAGACACTCGTTTGGCACGCTTTGCATGTGAGGTATCAATTTTGCTGCTCTGCGTTGGATTCTTTTCATTTGATCACTATTGTTGCACTGATTCGGCGACGCGACAGGAACATTAAATTCTAAACACGGGCGCACTAGTGCTTCGTAGAAGGGAATGATTAGGTCTTTGATTTGTACTAAAAATTTCCTGTAATGAATCTCAGCACTCTGCTTGCCATTTTGACACTCTCGTCAATATGCCGTGATATAGTTTGTTTGCAGTTACACATTGTTGGGTGACAGCTGCTAATTCTTTCCCAACTGAGCTAAGATGTTCTCCGGCCCTACATGCAATACTGCTGGATATCGATACTGCAAACTTCGTCAGATGCGCCACACAGTTGGCAATTTTAGTTCTTATATACCTAAGTCTAGAATACTAGAATATAGTAGGGTGGATCACAAAAAGAAGATAGACAAAGGTCATGGAGTTTCAGCTATCAGCCATTACATAAAATTTGACCTGCAAGTTTGCAGTGCAGCACAAAATTATGATCGAGAAGCAACGGCTCCGGCAGCTCAGCCAACATGGCTTTCAGCAGAGAAGCTACGTCGTGTGTACTGTAGGCAGAGAGAGTGTTAAGGAAGGAACCAGTGCCCTGCCCATCTCTGTCGTCCGAGTCTGCAGTGCTGCACTTCAGCAGGTTGTTGCTCAGATGTGAGCGCAGCTCTAGCTGGCGGGAAGTGCTGCCACACTTGCGGAATATGCCTTCTGTGGTCACACCTGGTGGAGTAACAATGCTGGTAAATTCTCCAGTGGCTAAGCAGATGCATATATGTAATTACCGGTATATATAGCTATTTCTCAAGTTTACAAATAACAATACATTATCTATAGAGGCCATTTCATACCAGCAAAAGAGCTGTGAGCTCCAATTAGCTGCTTAAGATGTGATAACTTACAATATAAAGAAACACACTATTCTTAAGCACAATGCAATACAAAGATACATAATTACCTCCGTCAAGGAGGTTATGTTTTTTGTTGTGTGTTACTCTGTCTGTCATCAAGATAACTCAAAAGTTATGGACGGATTTTGACAAAATTAACAGGGATTGTTAGGCTTGTTAGGAGGAACAGACGATTAGCTTTTGGTGGAGATCCACCAATCCGTTTGCTTGTCTGCCTTATTTCTCTCAATGCCTTAACTCAAAAAGTTATGGGTGGATTTTTATAAAACATAGCTACATGAGTTGTTAGGTATCATACTTAGATATATCACGAAGAGTAAACGACCAAATCATTGTGATGATCTGTTTGTTCATTCGTTTGTCACTGTTTTTAATTTTATGTTTGTTAACACAATAACTCAAAAAATAATGAATGGATCTTTATGAACTTTTTAGGAGTTGTTAGTGATGTTAAAAGACATCCCTAAGTGAATAAATTTTGGTGCAGATCGGCTAGTTCGTACGTTTGACTCGTGTTTGTTAGCAGCACAGCTATATCTCAAAAAATTATGAACGGATCTTCAAGAAATTTGCACAAACTGTTATTAGGTAGGTAGCTAGTTACTACCAAAAGGCACAAATGGTTAAATTTGGCAGCAGACTCAGTTAAGGTAGATTCTATGGTCAGCAGCCCATTCAGTAGGATAATTACAATAATGAAACTCATAGCTTGTTTTGTTTTAGGTAGCTATGCTGCTACACCCAATAACCAGTTTGTATCAACTACATGTAACGCTTTTTAGCTGAAAAGGTGCAGGTCTAAGCTCAAAATTTCTAGCCTCAATATGGTAAAAAAACAAGACTTTCACCAGTAGCTACCATCTCTAGCTATAGCCAGTATCACCAAGACTAAGCCAAAACTAGCTTGGCATATTAGTTAAGGATCTCTTGGCACAGCAAAAGCTTACTTTCATCAGAGCTAAGGAAGTCAATAATGACAGCAAAATGATGGAAAAGCTCAGGTGTCAGGCGAGTCAAATCAGAACCGGAAGCATCATCCTCTGTCGGTATTGGTTTCCTGCCACCACTGAGCCAGCGGGCAAGTGGAGCCAACTGGCGCCACCCACTGTTGCTGGTGACCCGCTGGCCATCCACAGCATCACTGTGAAGACATATGGAACAAAAATAGAGACAACGACGGGAAATGTGCTAAAAACAAATCATTATACTAAGGGCAGTAGGGCACTGCTCACCGTTCAATCAATTTTAATGCTTGACACTAGATTATAACTATTTTACATTAGAATTAACTAAAATTTCCCAATATTTTATAAAACTAGACACACATATTAGAGTTAGAATTACAGATAATCTAGCTATGAACTGCTGAAGTTTTCTATAGTGTATTTGGCATAGGGTTTTGCAAATATACGGTAATATAATACATAATATAATAAAAGTCACTCCAAAAGTTATCAATGGGACAATACAAATGTAGATACATAGCAAATTTAAAATAGCCAATGCAAAACCACACTAAAAAGTAAAGAACTGATAATTATTTCTAGAATACACACCAGACAATTGGAAGATCAGTGGTGAATGACAGGTGCATCTTGACAAGAGTGTTGTACTGAGTGGGATCCTCTAGTCGCAGCTGCTGCAACTGCCACTCAATGTGGCGGCCATTGTTGTAGGCATTCCCTGTGCTGTCATCCATTACTTTGATGTGTAAGATTATACTGCTGCGCAGATGACTAAAATAATACCATTACACAGCTCTTTACATCATATAAGTCATGGATACAAATCATACAATGTAGCTATACTAGTTACTATAGGCTACTACATCAAGGATGATCAAGCAATTGGTATATGAACACTGTGAAGAGAGAACATAGAAAATAGTTAAGAGGAGTTGAAAAAGATATAAAAGTGCACTGTGAAGATAGGCTACAACAATTTAGGTAAAATACTGCTAGTAACTAAAATGGATTTAAACAACAGGATTTTTCAACCTCAGCAGCCAGTAGCTTGTAGCTACAGGGCTGTGGTAGTTTGTTTTCGGAGTGCAGAGTACCTACCTATTCTCAGAGCATTAGTGCCGGCTTCGGTTTTCAGACATGTTGGCCTGCAGGCATTTAAATGAGCCATTGATGGCTTTTTGTTGGATTTTCCTTAGCAGCATTTTGGGCATTCAAATAATGCATAACAATTCATTTGGGTTGTAGCAAATAGTCTAGTACCTGTCTGTCGCGGCCCAAGTGTGAAGTGTTAATAATTATGAAGATTTCTATTTCCTATAGTATTACAGGCTATGGGTGGCAGTTGTTCTGGAGTTCAGAATACCTGTCGAAAACAGAACATAGGTAGGTAGAATACACACACTTTTAGTCCCAAAACTTATCCTATGGGTATTAATTTTGAACTTGACCATAATCATTTTGAATTTCAACACTGTGATTCTGGTAGATAGGGTAAGAGGCCCAAAGGAGACGCACTGGCCCAATGGGATGCACCTGCACTGAAAGGGCAGTGCTGCGGCTGGACATTGTGAGAAATATTCAATCATACGTCATTTTTTGTGGGTGTTTAGGAGACATATTCGGCTTTTTTCTTTGCAGTTATTGGACATTTCTTGCAGCATCTGGTTGCTGCATCACAGCTATCCTACTGCAAGTGCATCTCTATTGGGCCAGTGTGTCTCCTTGGGGCCACTTACCCTATTAAATAATTCACGGCAAAATAATTTAAAAACTGCATCTGCTGCAAATTAGCTAATGGTTCATGAGATATAATGTAATAATTTCTAATAAAAATCTTGAACAATAGCCTTACTAATGATGTGTAAGTCTTATGGCTGTAACACACACTAGCCAAAAGCTGAGAAAGCTTTTGCCAATGCGCAAGACTGCACCTCCCTATTGCACAAGTGGGAATGGTCCGATGGTCAACAGACGTTGAGTAGGTAGCCTAACTACTGTACAGTACAATTTGGCTGCAACGTCACATGAATACATCCCTAACATCCACCTAACTGCCCTATAAAAATAAACATTATACCTTGTATAGTTTAGTACTCGCATGCAAAAAACGAAGATTTTGGATACCCGCGAATCGGGGTGGAAATGGCGAGCAGAAAGGGCGGAAATGGCGAACCACCAAAAAGCAGGAAATAAGGCATGGACAGCTGAGCTTCATACCATATGGAAGCCTATAATGTAGTCTAATAACCAGCTAAGTTTCAAAACTGTAGCATGGTTCTAAGTATTTTAAGAAATATTTGATCGCGACCCTATGAGACAAAACACCCTATGAAAATTCCTTTTCCTTAAAACCTGTAGTCTATACAATTTGTGATATCTCGAATTCTAATGATGCTAGAATAGCGTAAGTTGGAGTGTTGGTAGCTGGTAAATGCATGTTTATTTCCTGTGTATCTTGACTCTTTACCCCAATTCATGTACAAACGGTACCTAGCACAAACATTTTTGCTATTTCACCCCTGGATGTGATCGTAACACAGGGTCAAAATG
>LQNS02000370.1:6685-21775 GCA_001587735.2 Parhyale hawaiensis
AAATCTGGTGTCCACAAACGGTGTCCCAAAAACCTTACTGAATTAAAGGTTATCTGCATGGAAGAATGGAAAAAATACCATCAAGTGAATGTGAAAAGTTAATTTCCAGCTGTAACAATCGTCTCCATGCTGTTATTGTCATGCCACCAAATACTAATGTCATAATTTTCTGGTCAAATACTTTTCTCCCTCATTACTTTTGCTTGTGTTAAAGTTTCTTGTTTTAAGTGCACATTTGACTTCTCTGTTTAAATAATCTATTAAATATATATATACATATATGTATATGTTATATAATCTTTCTGTATTAATTATCTTAAAGTAGTCCCTTTTTTATACATAGAAAATAGAGTTGTGCAAATACATATATGTAGGCACCGTATATTTACTGCATCAGTCACAGCACTGGCTCCACCCGCTATTAATCCGAGAGCACCTGCTGCTGCTAAAATTTTCGGCATTAAACAAAAAAATCTTCCTTTCCTAGCTTCTTTAGTTCCATCTATTGACAAGAAAGAAGTTTTGTAGTTACAATATTCATTACCTTTTCCTCGAACCGTAAGCTTATCATTCCTTGAAACATACCCACGGTTGAAAAAAATACGATCAACACATGAGAAGAGGCTGCACAAATTAGGAATATCACTCATCGTCTGCCTGCACTATCCTGCTACAGTCATCTACAGTCTGTCGCAGCGCAACCTAACTAAGAACGAAACAAGAATCCTGCTCCTCGGCTTGGACTTCGGTCTACCCATGTGTAAACCAAGGTTTTTCAAATATTTTTTGGTGTTGGGAAAGCTATATAAAACCCTGTCAGAACAAAAACTTTTTGAAAATAGTACAAATTCTTTGCAGAATCTATTGAACGATATTAGACATATTGCAAACAGGTAATTCTTTGGCTTCAATGCCCCAAAAAATTGTTTCCCTGTTTTTTCCACCAATGATTTCCGCATCCTAAGGAATTTATCATTGGATAAATCCATCTATATTACAGGTTTAGACAAAGGCAGAGGTGTGGCTATTTTACGGGGTACATAGTTTTTGAGACATGGTGATAGATATAATTAATTATGAGAATTATAATAGAATGAATAAATGCACGTCGTTTACCTAATTGTAAATTAATAAATCAATGAAGATTGTGTAAAAGAAAGTTGCGAACGAATGATCCACTTTATTATTTTTCGGAAAATAGCGCATGACAGAATTGTGACAGAAATAATATAGAAAAAAATGCACATACCGAGTTAGACGTGTCCCCAAGGGGCGAGCTATTCCCCAGCCTACCTAACTAAAAGACTTAGCGATTGGGTCTCATACGGCAGCTGGATCAGTGAAACACACGTAAAGATCTCATAATATATTGGAAAAGAGCATGGAAATTTAATAGAAAGAGGAAACCACATAAAAGCAAGAATTAAATAAGCTGTTTTGAATAAAAATTTGAATTACAACTGGTACCGGTCATAATTGAACTCTTCACAAGTACTCAGTAGATATACCTATGGGTAACTTCTACTGCAGATATTTGAAAGTTTAAGCACAATCAGAAACACAAACTAATCAGTCTAAATATTGAACCAGATGGCAAAAACGGTGCTCTCAGACAGCGAAGATGTAATACAATGCATGTAAACAAACATTTAATCATATTGCTGCTGTGTTTCCGAAAACTCCGGGAGAAAGACCACTCTGGCTAAGCGTGTTCCGTTCATTTCTTTAGATTTTGCTGACCCTCCGATTTTCGTATTCTAGACCGCAAAGCCTCTAGATTACTAAGATAGTTTACTCACCATAGATCAGTGCGTGCTCTCGCACGCATAAAATAACTCGTTTCACCACATGAAATATAAATGCTGAACACTATTAGTCTATATTTATCATTATTGTCTGAATGTTAAACTAAGGCATTTTCAGATATTTCATTTTTTTACAGCGCGATAAGAATCCAATGGACAAACTACAAGCTTCAATTTTTTTATATGTACATACAAATACATTTCCGTAATCTTAACACATTTACCACAGAGTTAAAACCTTTTCTGCCGGTTTCTCTGCAATAATTCGACTTCTATCAATGCAATAATAATGACAACAACCCAACTTTCACTTCGAAACACATCTCTTGCCAGTAAGAGAATACGGGAATCACCTCGCACTACGAAGGTCCAAGGATACACTTGCTTGAATACTTAATTGACACTGAGAAGTAAGAAATTAAAATGTAGAGTTTCTACCTTGACGTCGTCATTTATTTCATCTCCTCCTCGGAACTAATCTACTGTAGACGAAGCGATGAACCTTAATTGGGGACCTCTCTGGAATTGTCTGCAACTGATGGCTCTGCCTGCCCGGGATGTATACAGCCTCTCCAATCTATACATTTGGACTCGCGGGGATGCATACAATTCCTATTCTTCACGCACTGTATTGTCATTTAAAGTTCGTGCGACTTTTAAAGGCAGCAAACACACTGGATTAATTTAGCACAAAGAACACGTTGACTCAATCACGATGCTCTCGATGCACCTTAGGGAAACATTATGTTTTGATTACGACTGCCAACTTTGACACGAATATCTCAGAGATCACTGCAGTTTGTATTGGACACATTTATTCGATGACTACACTGCTGAAATTGTTCATGTAATACGTCATTCTACCGTGGGCAACATAACTATGGCACTGGAACACATGTCGGCATTAACACATTGAAGCGCTGTCGCATAGGGAATGGTTCCACGGATGAAAGTAGAGACTAGAAGAAGTAGTTCTCAAATGACCAAATGATACATTTAACAAATAGCACTGCCAAGGGCACACACGGGCGATTATAAAAGGCATCAGCAGGCACACAGACGAAGGTATGGGCGTACACTGTCATAAACGCCAATTGTTCGTGCACGGGTGAACACCTTACATCACTCCACGAGTTAAAGGCGACGAGTACTGGTATTGTACCTACAGTATTTGCTGTTAAATCACGCACGACATTGAATAAATTCCGAGTACCATGCCTATAGCTCAATGGGACTTTTGAGCTAGAGGGAAAAGTATAATCGAATTTCCCAAATAGCAGAGGCAAGTGGCGCCTCGCCCCCAGCAGGGGAGAGCGAGAGAGCACGAAAATGTGTGCTCGCTCTGAGCTCTAAGCTATAACTAATTATATTCTACAATCTATCCTGTACATTTTGATGACTAGCCAACACCTTTCCCACACTTTGACTGTGGACCGAGCCTACAATTTGTTTACACAAGATTAGAGTCCTGCAACACGTCTACCTTCGGCCCTCACGCAGATGGCTCGACTGAACATAACGGTTTTTCGCGTCGAAAATTTTACCTTCGGGCATGAATGTTGAACAATACATTTTTTACTTGATAAACCTATTTTCAAGAGATATTGTTTACTTTCCTATGTATATACATAGTCGTACAAATCTATATTTATGTATGTACTTTTTTGTGAATCTAAGTTTTCATAACAATATGTCGGAAAAGTAGAATCAATACTATATGACCAATCAAAATTGGCTTCTGTCAACAAGTATGAGAAAAAACTAGTTATCAGGTTAGAAGATAGCCTGAGTAGTAAGTAACGCATTACGAACGTTAAAAAATAAACAGACAATTGATGACTCTTTCTACGAGAGAACATATACCAGTGGCTCTCAGTTAGGGCACTTCTATGGCTTGCCAAAAATCGACAAGCAAAATATTCCAATCCGTCCAATTTTGTCCGCGTGCAATATGCATAATTTTAAGTTAAGGAAAGTTCTAGTTCAGTATTTGCAACCGTTAGTGCAACATGATTACCTAGTGTCTAATTCTACCGATTTTGTAAAATCTATACTGTCTATGAAGAATGCAGATGCATACTACATGTGCTCTTTTGATATAGAATCTCTGTAAACAAATGTTCCCGTCGATGAAGCTGTAAATATTATTTTGGATAAGGTTTTCAATCAGCAATTAGTAGCACCTTTTGGATTGTCACGTTTAGACTTTAAAAAACTTTAAGAACTAGCTTTGAAGGATACTTATTTTAGATTGAATGGCAGGATTTACAAACAAATTGATGGTTTAGCAATGGGGTCAGCTCTGTCACCAATTATTATCGCTAATATTTTTCTTAATGATTTTGGGTCTAAGTATGTAGAGAATTGTCCAGAATACTGTAAGCCCGCATTTTACCGACGCTATCTAGACGATACTTTCATTTTATTTAGGAATCCTCAGCCGGCAGATGTATATTTTTTGATTATTTTAATCAGTGTCACGCAAATGTTAAATTCACAATGAAAACGGAACAGAACGGAAAACTGTCGCTTTTAGATGCCAATGTTTGTAAAGAAAACAACCAATTTTCAACCTCTGTTTCTAGGAGAGCGACTTTTACCTGCCTAGGAACAAACTTTTTCAGCAACATTTACTTCCAATAGAAAAGTTCTATAATAACAACCCTACTTAATAGAGCATATGAAATATCAACATTTGCACAGTTTCACCTCCAGACTGATTTTTTGCGCAATTTTTTTTAGAATGAATAGCTTCCCGTCATATTTAGTTGACCAAAAATTAAAATACTTTCTAAACAGCAAATTTCATAAGAAGCCTAAATTCCCCACTGTATGTAAATTACAGTTATACTTGCAATTGCCCTTCATCGGGTTCCAAACAGAAAAAAATGAAGCAAGAAATAGTCTCAAAAATATACAAGTTTTTTCCCCACCTTGATCCATGTATATATTATAGACATAATTTTAAAATAGGCTCATTTTTTAATCGAAAAGAAGTATCCGATGTGTTGTTGCGCTCCTCAGTAGTGTATAATTACAGATGTGACCGCTACGAGCGATCGTACGTTGGGAGCACTGCTCTCCAATTGCTTGTGAGGTGCGCCCAACACCGAGGAACTTCTTTTTGTATTGGTCAACTTCTAACGAAACCTTCAAAATCTTCTATCCGTAACCATTGTATCAATAGTGACCATCTATTGAGGAGCAATATTTTTTTTTCATTTGAGATACGGCCCAAACCACAGCTGACCTACGCATTTTAGAATCGTTGTACATTTTTAAACGTAGGCCTGAGCTAACGAGTGCGCATCGGCTGTTCAGCTCTCCATCATTTCACAGATTTTTAATGGTTAGGTACCTATGATAGGTGTATTTTTGTTATTCTTGAGTCTTAACTACCTTTTATAATCCGAATTTTGTCATTTCAGAACACTGATGAAGGATTTTTAAAAATCCGAAACGTCTGGTTCTTTATAATGTTTGTGATCACGTTGGTGCTTCTTTTTATCCTGAAAATAAGATTCCCAGTGAATCAGCCTATGAAATACATCTATATAGCTAATTAAGGGTTTAGACGTAAATTAGGTCGTTAAGTGTTATTTTCTCCCATTAACTGTAATCTAACATCCAATGAATCCTTACGTGTAAGGTTAGGTAAAAGGCGAGGACCGGTTCTGATAACGTCCTAATAAGCTTTTTCTCATCTGGTTAGGTTCAAGGCAAGGACTGGTTCAGCTAATAAACTCTAAAACACCATAAAAACACTAAAAACCCACATAGTAGTAGTAAAAACACTTAGAAAATGAGCTGAACCAGTCCTTGCCTTGGAACCTAACCTTACACAGGCCAGCTCATAGGAAGGCGTTCTCTAGTACGGGTGTGTTAAGGCAACCGTGTGGACCAGGCCTAACCGATGCGAATGTGGGCTGCAGTGTCCAAGGGCCAGACGAACGTGCAATCAGGAGGTCAGAAGGAAACATCGTGGTGTGCTTCTTGCTGTATTAGTACTCGGTACAGAGTGGGTCTTGGTACCCATCCTGTCTAAGGTACATTGTATATCTAGACAGGTGGAGGAGTCTAGTGTTGACGAGCTGCTGTATATCTGAGCTCTGGGCGGCCCCTTTTATAACTTCTGCAGCATGGCGTGATTGTCACGCGACTATGAAACATCAACTCGGTACTTCCGGTTGAGGAACGGGCGGCGTTACATATCTCCCCGCCGACTGAGTTTGGCGGACGGCCAAGCCTAATTCGACTATGGGCATCCCGAATAGAAGACTCGATCGTACGTTGTGACGTCGGCAGTTCATCACCTGAGTATCAAAAATTTTCCTATTACATTTACTTTCACAAGTGTACATATGCAACGCTCAAGAAGAAGCATGACGAATTCACAATTTGATATTTTTGGGTTTTTCCAATACATCTTAACAACACAGAATTGACATCAGAATTCGCAATAGTAAAATAGAATAGCATTTACCCGATACAGCTCCATTGGCGCATTGTGCCGTACCTACGAGTTAATACCTATACATCATACTAGCGTATACATTCGTCAAGAGTATTACAACGTTACAATGTTAAGACGGATCGTGGCAGTTCCGATCATCCTATCTAAACGTTGCAGTTGTTGTAAATTGTTGTAGAGGTGTTAATGTGATGAACGTGGTGTGGTGTCTTGATCAGCTCGTTCGACCTGCTCCGAACGGCGGCGTGATCGTGATCGATCGAGGCGGGCAAGAAAGCGATTTCGTGCCTCGATGTCAGGGTTCAAGAGAACAGTACGTAAATGTCCGTGGTATTCCTTGTGGTACCTGAGAACCTTTCTCAGCTGTTTGTTCTCCGCTGCAAGATCTGTGTACTGTTTCTTTAGTCGCTGCTGTGTGGCTTCACATGAGACATGTAAATTGTCGTGTAGGACAATCACGTATTTTTGTCCTCGAAGTGTAACAGTGTTTACTACCGGTTGTGTACCTGAGCTACCAACTACCGAAACTGCGGGAAATGCGGGAACAGATTCGACAGCTGCCGATGTAACGGGTACGTCTGCAGGATTATTCTGCGAGGATGACTCATCCCAGGGTCTCCACGGTGCTGGGGACGACATGGTGTAAGTGTTTGTATGGTGTGTGATGTAATGGTGCAATTCTTGAACACAACACAGATAACACAGATAAACTTGACTTAAGATTATGGAAATTGCCAGGAGATTAGGAATACGTCCTATCTCTCCTGTGAACGAATACATTGTCGAACTGGTCTACTACTTCGCTGTTCCTTCGTCTTGACCTACGATACTCTGCGTAACATCTGCAACAGCTACGAACAACTAGGAACAGTATAATGACAATAATAGAAATACTGATACTACCAAAATAATGCGCTGGTTGTGTCTCTGTGATCAAGTAACTAGTGCTAGGTCCATCTGCACATCTCCTACACTGTATCAGCGGAGCATCGATTATTGGCACTTGATGCATGGTTGTCTTACCATGAAGTTCTAGAACAACTCACACAGTGTTTTCCTTTCCAAGTGTTTCCAATGTTTTTTTCCAAGTCCTTACAATCACAGCACCACTCGATGGTTCCGGTGCAAGAAATATTGCAGGAAATGCTGCGATTGTACTGCAGTACGGGGCCTGCTGGCAGATCGATGGGCGTCGATTGCTTGCTGCCTGGCGATGTCTGCGTTCCCTGCACGTACATGGCAATCTCAGAAACAAGGCTTCTAACACAAATACATCCTATCCTTCAATTACCTAGTAATACTAAGCATATGCAGGAATGAATGGTGATTAGTGTCAGATAAGTAATAACATGATATGATAATGATATTGGTGAAAGTATAGGTGCTGTCAATGTATATGAGAAAATAGAGTATTAATGATCTCGTATGAAATGGACTTGAATGTAATGAACTGTATGTAATAGTGATCTTGTATGAAAAGTGTAATGAATCGAGTAGTATAATTGTAGTAATGTTGTGTGAAATAATCTGTAAACGTGATCATGTTCATGGAGTAATGTAATGTTTGAATCATGTTTGAAAATGTTTGAAATGATTTCTCTTCCTTCCCCCTTGAAAAATCAAGATCGTCACCTTGATCCATCAAGAAGTTTGAACGAGAGCGAGACACAAGCAAAAAGCCATGGAGCTTGCAATCTCCATTTCTAGTTGACCTTGAATGCCTGCCTGTAAACAGATCGGTCAGTGTGTCACTATGAATGTAGAGCGTGTCGATTTATTTGTCGGTATTATGACATGAGTTTTATGATGGTTATTGTCGTAGGGTACCATGAAATGACATCGGTATAAGAATGTAGATGACTGTTGTAATGCTTGATAACTTGTTATGAATTGAGAATGATAATTCAATGATAAAATGACACAGGTTTTCTCGCTTAGTCATCGTTGGTCATTGATACATATATATCGGTATACTTTCTTACCTCGATACATGGCATTTGTTTACATTTTTCTTCACTTAAAATTACAGGTAGTTTTTCTACGGCTGATATACGCTTACAGTGGTTTACATTCATGCGTATTCAGATCACTCGACTACCGTATTTCAGTCATTGGAACAGTTTCAAATAGTACCCTTGATCGTACGTTGTATGTCTTTTGTTTGCGTAGGTGAAGTGAAATCTGTAATTTCGTTGTCAGCCTGTTCAATGTATACTGGTTCTGTCAAGGTGTATACAATGTACAGCTTCTGTAAACTTTTAATCATATAGCGTTGTTCGTGATTGCAATTCAATAATTATCACATTATTGCTCAATTAATTGCATTGGACATGTTTAACGCATGAGAGGTGTCGTTACCTCCTTACTCTGCTCACTTCGCGCTCAGGTGAGTAATTACACCTAAACTTTTGTCATAAACATTTCACATTTCACATTATTTACAAGAGAATTCTTTCAATTCTAGCGAGCGTGATTCTTCACTTGTCTTGTCACGTGCATCGAGCACAATTGCAAGCACAATTACGACGGAGCCGGCCAAGCCAGTTGCTTAGCTGGGCATTTTTCCGCTCGCGGTGCAGTTTAGACTGCAACCTCAGCAAAATCAGTGGAGAGTGGCATCTTTTTCTGCAGTGCACTCCTTCAAGAATCGCTGTGACACACAGTGATTATATGTATCATTGCTTGGTGTCATTGCTTTTTCTCGATGCTATCATTAACACTGTGGAAGTAATGACGTAAGTGGTTATCATAGTCGTCGATGTTGCTTATGCAATCGTAATTCACATATTCACACCGTTGATACCTTGTATTGTACCAATCACTTGACTAACAACTATCATCCTTAACTATCATTTCTCTCCCCCATATTTATATTCCTCGGAGAATAACACTGAAACGTCAACACGTCTCTATTGCATGTCTCTATTAAAATATATCTCGTTGCTCGTTCTTGCTCGTATTTCTAGTACTGATAAAAATACCAGGACATACCTGCCCCTCCTTAATATAATTGAACAATTGGAAACAGGCATAAGTAACTGGCCTTTTCACTCTATTTTTTTTTTTTTTTCACACACTGCTCTGCTTGCGATTACCTGCATAATCTTCAGTCTCTTCTGCTGCTTTGATTAATTACGTTTTCATCTGCAGTTGTCTATGTTTATTCAGTATTTCGTATTAACCTTGAGTTAATCACTTACTGCAGTCACAAGGTTTTACGTAATTAACAGACTGTGGTTCAACGCTATGCGGTTTCTTATTCATATTTATGCAAATGCATGATCACATTACTTATAAAGTAATCGACATTTATTCATTACCGAGTGTGTCTATCGTGCACACTCTCAGTTAGTCACAAATTACGTTCAAGGAACACTCAACTAATCAGTATCACATAGAATATCGTTCCATTAACCTTTTGTTTCTCTCAGTGACTTATCTTTTAAGGTAAAGAACTTCGGCAAGATTTTAACTTCCTTGAGAACCATTCAGTAAGACTTATCTATTATACTTGCTCGTAGATCGATAGGAAACTGGTCACAGTTGTACACCTATCAACTCTTACATAATAGATTTACAGACTTCGCGATTAATCTTCGCGCATGTAGTGCTGCTTATTTCGCGTGTATCTGCGTAAAACATTTATCCATATCCGCACTATTATCAACTTGCTTCCTTGTACCTTGTGGAAATCTGCTTGCAGTAGATGCAAGACTTTCTCTTACTAAGCATCTCATATCTAACCTTGGACCTTGTACAATGAATTATTCTGTATAAGATATTTTTATCCAGATCTTGAATCGAACTAATACCAGTCTGAATACTTCAACATTTTACCTTGCTGTGTTCGAAGATCTTTATCTGACCGTAACCTTCGTAAACTGTTATACGCTTCCATACCAATACGTGTGTACCACCTTTACACTGACAAGTACCTTCTAGTGGCATCTCTGCTTGGTGTATTATTAGCGTATTATTAACTGCTACGCTTCCGAAGTGTGGTTACTTAATTACTCGCTCGTTCTGCAGTTCTGCACAGACTAGTTCAAGCTCTTGCTCTACTCTCTTAGTACCTTGGCGTTCGCTCAGGACAATTTACAAACACTACCGGGTAGACGACATATATCTACGATATATCTACCGCATTGGCTTTACTTGCAAATTTCCATAAGTGCGACTTAATTCTTCTACTCAGTAATTATGCACTTGAATACTCCGAGTTCACTCGTGCTTCCTTGCTATGGTACTCTAATTATATATCCTTGTTAGTACATTTATATATCCTTGTACTGACTACTATAGTCTGTCTGCCGTAATTACGGTCTTGCTAAGGCTAAGGCTCTAGTTACCTTCTGCTAAGGCTATCATTCTACCTGCCTGTAATGCTTATTACCATCACTAGCCTCTTGTCTACTTATCTACTGGGCGTATATGATCAACTCAACATCATTATTTCAACGTCTACGTCTACAGTAACGTCTACTGGTACCTGCTGATCATTGCCTTATTGCTAGTGCTTAAACTTTGGAATTAAACCTTGGAATTGCGGCTCTACCCACACGCTGTCGGTCGGTTGGGTTAGACTTTGATCCTATCCCACACGCACACACTATCGGTTGGATACTCTCTATGCTGCGCACTGGCACTGCCGCTTTACTTACAACTCATTCGCTAGACTTTGCTACTTAGGCATGCTCTTTTCATCTGCATCCCTTACTATATCGGTTATTAGGCATTACGTCTATTCCATTTATCTCGTTTGTTGAGCATCCTAGTCTGCGAAGCTACCTAGTATCACCTTGTATTGCCTTGTATTGCCTAGTATTACCTTCCCCCTTTTTATACGGAAAGTCTGGTAATCTTGTTCTGCCTCAATCGTCTTTTACGTGCGGCGGCATATTCTATATTTCATTTCATAAAAACCACACGGAAATATATGCACGGAGCATTATTCTTCATTACCTTGCAACACAAATTACCATTGCTTCTTACTCGTGGAATACGACATTTCTCCAAGTAATGGCAATTCACTGGCAAGCTTTAACGTATCATCTCAAGTATTCCCAGTTGGAATGCTTGTAGACACTTTTACTCTATTTATAGAAACCTTCACTATCTTCAGTTCACTATTGAGATTTCTATCTTTTCCATCAGGACAAGGGTAATCTAGAATTACGCCTTCTTCTTTATCCGGTAATTCGCGTTAACTGCGTTTAATTACACTCATGGTCATTATTACCTTCATTATTACCCAGTTTGCTTAGCGGCACTTCATTCATCAGTATTGTACACGACTTTATACCGTGTACCAGTATACCGTGTACAATCTTCTACCTTAGTTTTATCGTGACTTATGCTAGCTTCCATTCCTCTCCATGCACCTTGCACATTCATGTTTATTGTCAACAATATCGATGCATGAGCCATCGTATACGGAAAGCCAACGCATACGGAACACGTTGCACTTACTGACCTTGGAGTCAGGAAGTTTGTACAGTCTACATACTTTTTCTTGCTTGCTGTGTGCAGTACACATCTTAGTACCTTGTTGCATTCGATCTAGCTTCTCGTGAAACCTCAGCACACTGAATCGTCATATCTTTCGCTTCGTGTCTGGTTACCATTTGTGATTCCAGCACGCCGAATCGACTCGACATTTTTCAATTCACGCCTGAGCCTCGTATAAAGACATAGATCTGGGCTCCACCACTTTTATGTGGGAGCACATTAACCATGAATTAACTTGTTTATTACTACTGCTTATCAGTGCCTACTACTGTAGTTCGGTATCTTCAAGCACCTTGTAACTATTTGAAACTTTGAACAAGGGATCCATAATTGATCTGACTACTGGATCAACTGGATCCCTGACACTGCAGGGTACCAGTTCTACCCTACAAGTAGCTTGCTTGTCATTCGCGTCGGGAGAAGTTACTTCTGCAACATGGACTGATACTTTACCGCGTCTCCTGTTCTTCTTGTCCTTTCTCTTTCCGTTGCAAACGTGTTTTTTCTTCTTGCCTTTTCTCTGTTCGTTGCAAACGTCTGCCATATGGTACGATTTACTACCGTGCCCACAAACTAACTGTTTCTTACGTTGATTTGACTGGTTGGAACTTTTACCACATTGGGACTTGTGTTCCTCGTGACTAGCTACGTGACTAGCTACGCTTGAACCATCTTCACTGTCGCCAATGCATCCGGTATTAGGATTGTAGTTGGCGCTAGCTGCATGTTTGCTCTCATGCTTTGCGCGTCCTTCCCATCTACGGTAACTAGCGTGGAGCGCTTCCCGGTCTTTAGCACGTTCCCAAGTTTCACTAGACTTAGTTTCTCCCGCACAGAAGGTTTCTGGGGTATACAGCGGTCTATTGAGAACAAATTTGTGTTCAGGGTAGTTTCGTACGACAGCAATAATGCGTTCCAACAGCTCCGCGGGAGTACGTACTGGCTTGTTAAAGATTTTCTCAGCAAATTCCTGTGACAAGTGGGGAGCTACCGTCGCGATGGCAATACACGTGTACATAAGGCTTAACACGTACTCTAAGAGTTCACCGTAATCTATGTTCGCGACCCAACTCGGTACATTGGTAAATCCCATCTTTTGATTGTGCAAAATATGGTCTGTCATTCTGTCCATCCGGTCAAATTCCTCTGTTACTTTCGTGCTGAGCTGCTCGTCCCTATCGAGCAAGAGTTTTGACAAATCGGTAACAAGAATATTCAAGTTGTTTTCACCCTTACCGATCTATATCTCACTCAAAAAATCTACAGCCACCTCGAATCAGAAACGAGAGTCGACCACCTTTGTACAAAATTCAAGGAAATCACCGCAAGTAGGATCGGCTGATTCCCATAATAACATTTTCTTGTCTGCGTCTGTCTGCACATTTTTTCGCGTTATAATATCTCGCAGTTTTTCGACATGGACTTTGAAACTCACATTTTCCGAGAATGGTATGTCCGTCGCGCGCTTCCGGCCGCGAAACATGGGAATATCGATTCTTGCAAAACTTCCAGGCGCTACAGCTGCACCTTGCTCTACTGTGGAAGGCATGTTTTGTATAGACATCGCGCCCTCCACCTTTTGAGCCGCAGCATTGACAGAAATACTGCGCGCGCCTATGACCGAATCAGCACTTGAGCCCTTTGAGTCGCTTTCGGCCATACCTAGTCTTACTTGTACAACCACTCTGAGTTACGAACCTTGCAGTTCGTTTGACCTAGTTCGTTTGACCTCCTCGTCGTAAAGATCACTCATGTATTTTTTACAGGATTGAGTGTCGGTCAATATTATTTGGCGATTGTCACATCACGTTCTCTATTTACTAGTGATTGCAATACTGGTAAGTTAATGGCACATATGTATGTTGTAGTTTCCTTCACACAAGAAATTGCACTTCCAATCACCAATGAACTGGACTCAAACTACGCACGATACAATAGCGTACTAGCAGATTAGCTTATGATTAGCCTAATCTCGCGTACATTGCATCACTTAGTACATTACATATTATCCACGATTCAGCTTACCTAGTTCAACAATGCCAGGAATCAGCAACAGCTATCCAAGGGAACAGAACAATAGCACAACTGCAATCAACAAATTCTCGTCAGTGACTACAGCTGCCTATCGCCTATCAAT
Organism: Parhyale hawaiensis; assembly: GCA_001587735.2. Taxonomy (NCBI): domain Eukaryota; kingdom Metazoa; phylum Arthropoda; class Malacostraca; order Amphipoda; family Hyalidae; genus Parhyale; species Parhyale hawaiensis. Next base: position 20,607 of record LQNS02000370.1, read on the forward strand.
CACGCATCTATAAAGCTTGACTGCGTGGTTGCTACCTCACGTGTTTTACCTAGCATCCGGTCGCTTTGCTTCTTCTTTTAACGCCTTGCTTCACGCACTGCTGCGCTGCACCTAGGAGGAATGTTCTTAGGTAGGCGTTCAAAACTGGTTACACTTAGCTTAGTTTCGGTGACTGCGGCTTCCTCCAATCGTTGAGATGAGGTTGGCAATGACGTTCACACCAAGGCTTATTGAATTCGGTACGTCCACTCCAGGGTGGGCCTCTTGCTGATCAAGGCGTCGAACTGAGTTGCCACTTGAAACACGCGCGGTCACTAACAACATTAATTTCTTCGGTAGCGACGTAGTAGGTAGGTTGGATTCCGAGTCGTAGTGTAGCTGCTATACTTGCTGCACTGTTCAATGGCTGAACACGTCACAGGCTTAACTGACTTGCACTGGTCTGGTCGCTGGTTGAATCCTTAATTCTTCTTCGCTGAATGTGATAGAATGTGATATCGATGTAGAAACTTAATTCTTCAGAGAAACTTAATCTTTAATCCTTTAATGCGTGTGACGGACGAGAGGTTGACGGGCGAGAGGATGACGGCGGACGATATCGCTCTCTCCCTCCTTCCAAGAGACTTACACGTCGACTAGATGACCCATTACAACCTGGCCACCAATATGTTAAGGCAACCGTGTGGACCGGGCCTAACCGATGCGAATGTGGGCTGCAGTGTCCAAGGGCCAGACGAACGTGCAATCAGGAGGTCGGAAGGAAACATCGTGGTGTGCTTCTTGCTGTATTAGTACTCGGTACAGAGTGGGTCTTGGTACCTATCGTGAGACAGGTGGAGGAGTCTAGTGTTGACGAGCAGCTGTATATCTGAGCTCTGGGCTGCCGAGGTAACTGGGCGGCCCCTTTTATAACTTCTGCAGCATGGCGTGATTGTCACGCGACTATGAAACATCAACTCGGTACTGCCAGTTGAGGAACAGGCGGCGTTACAGGTGGTCGGTCGGGGATAGGGACGGACCAAGCCAAAAACGGCCCGTTTTGAGAGTTTATCTGTCGAGAAACGTACGATGAAAATCCCGTGGACTACTGGCCGTTAGGTGTAATAGTCAAATTACACCTAACCGCAACCGACGACAGCTAATGTAGGCGTTAGTCATACATCCCTGCA
>LQNS02000372.1:5151-15715 GCA_001587735.2 Parhyale hawaiensis
TTTTGTTTAAGTTTGTTGGAGTTTTTTACTCAAGATGTTACTTCTGCCTGTCTATATAGAAGACCTAAGGATGACAGCACGACAATGGATCAATGAAGAAAAGAAGAAAATTAAGAAGTAAATAAGAGAAGAGGAGATTCCGCACCGGCCAAGAGGCGTTATGCGAACGTATAGGTTATTGCGTGATTTTTTCACGCACGGGTCCACTAGTACAACATAAAACAGATTCAGAAAATGCAAGCTTCTTTTCATAATATTCTGCATTTACATAAAGGGTGAATTCAATCGGTATTCCTTTTGGGCCGCTAATCCATTAGTCCGAATGCATTACTGGATCATGGGCGAGCAGAAAAGTGCACAATGTTCTAAATCTTCGAGCGCTCTATGTTTAAAAAAACGTCCTTAACTTGCCTAGTGACAATTGCAGAGGAAAATGAGTTGATGGTTAATATTTTAATACTTTTTGTGATCTACAGAATATTGTATCGCCGACGGTATGTTACAAGGTATTCGAACGATCGAGTCCGTGATTGAGTGCTTACTTTGTGATGAAATAACTGATATGAACTTACCCCTAGCATTAATAACTTATAACAATGACCGAAATTTGAGTTTTTGCGTAGTAATTCAACATATTTGATCAAATAGACATTGTGTCAATACTATACCGAACAAGAAAAAATTGGATGAAATAGGGGAATGGGGGTGGGAGGTGTGTTCAGGGCTACCAACTTGACCATAAGATGATTTCTGATAGTTTACTCGCACAGTCTATACTAATGAAAATGCCTGATGGAAGTCTAATTATTGACGAGTAAATACTTTCAAAAACCGTCTTGATATTTTTAGGGAGGTATACAACCCAATGAAAACTACATATGCCAAGTTTCCAACCCAACGCCTAATAGTTGTCCAACGGCATTTGAAAATTGGAGTTTGAACAATATCGGTAATGGAATATTCTGATACAAGTTACGTTTACGTAGTTTAAGTTAAAACAGGTTCTGATCACGACAACTATCTGTAGTGACCGCCGCAAAGGCCTTTTTTTTCTCAAGTCCGGTCCTTGCTTCCTACTTGAGACTGTCGTCGAACTCGAATTGTTTTGTTTATTTTCATGTAGCTATAATAGCTGAAATACATGTGGCTAAATTTGCATAAACCGATACCGTGATACATCGCATGAATACGCAAAATGGTGAGCATGAACGCGACTTCGGGCCCAAGTGAGAACGGTGGCCTTTTTTGCCGCAATTTTTGCGGCCATTATTTTCTACTCTACGCTAGCCTAGGAATGTAACGGAATAATAAAGTAAAGTAAAGTCAACTGAGACCACACCCTCACCTGGGAAACCCACATGCACTGGTTTGTGCTGCGGGTATAGGCCCACTGGCCCCAGACGAGCAAGTGTAGTCGCAGTCGCCCTCCGGTTACGAACTATGGCGCCAATTTGACGGAAGGAACAAATAACCCGAGACNCCTCACCTGGGAAACCCACATGCACTGGTTTGTGCTGCGGGTATAGGCCCACTGGCCCCAGACGAGCAAGTGTAGTCGCAGTCGCCCTCCGGTTACGAACTATGGCGCCAATTTGACGGAAGGAACAAATAACCCGAGACCCCCCACCCCCCCTCATCTCTGAGGAAAGCAGTTCCGCCACGGCGCTGTTCATGCACGCACAACTGCCGAGTCAGCACACCAAGATCTGCAAAGAGCTCGTGTGACTCACGAGGAATCGAACGAGCGATACAAGGTGTTAGAGCTGAGAACGGAAGCATGCAGCTACCGTGGCGGCCAGGAACATGAGGCTAGAATAGAATTAAATGAGGCAAGTTTAAGAACTCTTACATGTTAGGAATGTTTAGGATATAGGTTCTAAAACGTTCAATATTTGGGCCCACCGTTCCACCAAGACTTCGGAATTTGGTATTTTAAAACGAAACGCAACAAGTTATTTAGAAATCGGTGTCTACACACAAATCAAATGTTTACTGTAAAGAAATGAACAGACAATTCTGCTACTTATATATATATGTATATTTTGTAATATTATGGTGTCGAGATTTTTCAGAACTATCAATTAAAAAAACAGTATTTATGAACAGAAGAAAGATATGTGGATCAACTTTTAACGTGAATCAGTTCTACAGGAACATGTACAGCTCAAGTCTACTTCAAATGAGCAAATTCAACTTGCCAATTGGGACTTCAGTTACTGCAAAGCTGGCATTGCCAGTCTCACGAGGGAAACTTCTTTCGAAGGTTATATGTTCAGTAGCTCTCGAAAAGAGGTCAAGCATCTCATTATATCTGGAGATATGTATAACATAGACATTTTTTGCAATTCTCTGCTATTAAATTTAAGTGGGCATATCAGTGCAGTCGCACAAAAGTATAATAATATTTGTTCCTATGACTAGCGTGTGGCTCTGGTGCTGCAGTCTGGCCCCATCAGGAAGCAAAGAGCGTAACGGGAGGACTCACGAGAAATTAGCACCAAAACGTGACGTCATCATCGACGAATCTATGGATGAGCAGCCTAGAAATATTTTAACTAATTTAACCAGAAAAATTGTCTTAAATGCAATATTCGTCACTAGCGTACAAATAAATTGAAAGAATATGCACTAATTTAGCAATTATCTTTATAAAATTGCAGTGCATGCTGGTGGAAACTTTCACACCACTAGTGCCGAATTTGTTCCCTTTCGGCGAGCTGATTTAACGTCTTTTCTTGACTGAAGCCTTATTTACACTTCACATTCGGTTCACAGTGCTCTTCACATCACATATTTATTCTTTACATGTTTGCAATCCTTTACGCGAGAGAAACCACAGTAACAGTAGGCCATTGCTGAAACTTTCTGTACTTGTGGACAACATTTTCGATATTTTGCAGCTCAAGTAGCTGGTCAGTCATGAGCGGGAGATTGAATGAAATAAATCGAAAAAACTACGGTGATATGTTCAAGAAAACAATATACGAAGGCCTGAGGTCCCACACTCAAATACTTTGACTCGTCGATGTGATGTAAATTTGCAACGTGCGGTCACGGCTAAGTTTTATTTTAGTCCTATTGAGTCCTCTCGTTGCATTCTTTGCTTCCTGGGCCCCATGGTCACCAAACTTGAACCAATTCATAGCCATCTATTGTATGCTGAAAATTTCGGTGCCATATTAGGTTTGAAAAATTTTAAACAAGGTAAGTTTAAAAATTACTACAGGATACTCGAATTAAATTTTTCTTCTAGGACTGTCCTTGTATTCAGGGCTTTTAAGGCGACGATTTTGACTGCGGTCGCTACAGTTGGCGTGAGTACATGTTTGCTGTGACCAGCCATCCTATAATGGCATAGCCCATAGATACTAAATAGTGCATGTATTTTAAGCTATGCCGATATTTCGATTCAAAGATACGATATGTGGCGAGGCCCTCTTGCACATATCAACCTACTGATGGAACTGGTAGAACATATAGTAACCCGTAACTATACTCTACCGTACCTAAAATTGATATGAATTTTCGTGAACTCATTGTTCACTCCATCTCATTGCATATGATGAGCTGGAGACAGCGAAACGCGTGTCGTGGGTATCTAAATTTCTGCAACTGCTTCTAATCGATATCTACATTTATGCCATTTCAAGAAAATATTTCAGAAGCCATGGCAAAGTAATTCAATATGTGCAGCAGGCGGCGGAAAACTGCAAATGTTTTATATGGATGCTGCATCTTGAAGATCTTTCTACCATCATCAGAGGCCTACCAACGCTTCAAGTTAACTTTCAGCTGTTGTGTGGTGTGTTTTCGCCAATTGTGGGATTCGTTTTTACTACGAAGACTCCCATGCTGATGTGCCAGCCTTTTACCTTCGACAGGTTGTAAACTGTCGCCATCGGTACATCTGCATGTCTGCAACGTGCAGTAATTGGAATCAACGCAGCGGACTATAGTTGAAAATTGATGAAACATTTGCTTGATTTGAAATTTCATTTATACATTTGGAACAGCCGTTATCATAGTTACACCTTCCTATGGTAACCTCTCTAAATTTCGCAAGCTTTCAAGAACTAAAGTACCAACTTTGCCTTCCCACCTGATGAGCTGGAGAACAGCGAAACGCGCGTCGTGGGTATCTAAATTTCTTCAACTGTTTCTAATCGATATCTACATTTATGCCATTTCAAGAAAATAATATATATATACATATAAATTGACTGTGCCAACAAGTATAAAATTGAATACAGCGACAAACAAACGAACAAACTGAGCATCACAAAAATGGGGTGTCGTGATATATCCTACAACTCCTGTAAATTTCATAAAAATCAGCCCATAACTTCTTGAGTTGTGGCAGTGAAAAAATTAGTTAGACATACAAACAAACGGATGAACGGATCCCCGTCCAAAAGTTAATCCTTTCTTCCTCTTAGCATATTAAACAGTCCCTGTAAATTTTGTTGAAATCCATCTTTACCTTTTTTAGTTATCTTGCTGGCAGGCAAACTGCATAACAGACAGACAGAAAAACTTGACGAAGACATAACCTTCCTGGCGGAGGCAAAAACTGTTTACTACATGTTGGAAAGTCTCCAGATATTGTCATTAAATCGTGCAATCAAACGCATTTGCTTGGAGAGATATATGACAAAATTTTTGAGCTGAAAGTAGCACACACAACTACAGTTGGTCTCCCAGCATTGGCAATAAAAGTGTTTCTGTATGTGATAGTTCTGGAGCCGGGACATTAACTATAGAGAGTCATGCTATGATTGCTATAAGAAAACGTTTTTCGTTAATCCACGCCACCAAATACGTTTGATTCAACATTAAAATAAAAACCAACGTGTACTTATCTTTTCATTTGTTGGTTTATATGCGAATTTTCAGTAGCGCTTCAATACATTAGACAGGGAAAAATTAGGCTAGGCTGGAAAATGTAGCCATCGTGTCACGCTTCGTTGAAACATTTTACTAAGCTGTTACCGATGCTAAAAAAATCCTAACGTAATAGAACGCTTCGTGTATACATTGATTCATTTATTTTGTGTCCGCATCTTTATTAACTTGATAAGCGAAAAATAGGCAATGTTGCAAATTTTGAAATTACTGTAAGTTACGTTTTCATTGACATTGATGACCAGGTTGCAGAAGATGGCAAAAGTGGGATCCTTATCTTTTTATCTGAATGAATTTCTTGCTTGAAACACTTTTTTTCAAATCCAAACAAAATATTTGCAGCTTCTGGAGTCTGATTTTATAAATTTTTCCTCTGTGGTCACGGCGTATAAATTCGGTAGCTATATGATCAACGAAGCACACACGAAGTGATGATTTCCACTGGCAATAAACACATTTATTTCTTCTTAGCTTACTGTCTTTCTTTGACTGAGCAGTTTTTGCATTATAGTCCAAAATTTTAGAACTTCACTGAAGCTCATATTTGGGAGGGAAAGGCGGTGTCATGGCTACGGTGCACTCACATCGCGTATAAGCAGATTGGAGTTGCATTTAAGTTTATTACAGTGTTCTGCTGAAGAATTTACTTCTGCCTCTCACTATTAAAGACGCACGATCAAGAAGAATGAAACTGGAGGAAAAGAAACGTAAAAGAAAATGAGTCTACTACGGCCTCATGAACAAAGTCGTATTACGAATGGAGAGAGATGGTGATGCGACACAGTGTCAAGAAAGCCTTGAAGCAGAAAGATTTCAATTTAGAAGGAAATAAGAGCTACTGATAAGCGCGGGCGGAAAAATGAGGAAACGGTAAGTGAGAGAAGAGTGGCCCAAAGGATGAGAGCACAACAAGGGATCAATGAAGAAATAAGTGAGAGAAAAGATTTCGCACCGGCAAACATATCTATTATTAAGTAAATTTTTTTTACATCCACTAGTATTAATAGAACGAATGGGTACCAGCAGTAACCAAACTCTGTGGATTAATCAATATTATAATTCTGCTTGAGGCTCCATCCATTGCATCCCTTAGTCCATCCATGTGTCCACACGTTACGCTTTTCAGTATTAGATAGGGGAAAATCCAACTTTCAATACGTTCTGATTTTCTCTTGAAGGATATACAACCATGGTTGTCTTCTTTTTGATTCGTGAAAAATGTTTCTTTCAATTTCGAAGCAAAGACACGAAGTTCATATCTCCCGTATTATACCGCTTTTCGCTCTTTCACGCCATGTTATTTTCCTTTTTCTGGTGACGCACGACGTTCTCAAAAGAGCCATATGCGTATTTAGAATACACATCTAGCATAATTGGCTAGCTAGACTCTAAAATATATTTTGAAGGAAATATGATAATGCCATGGACAGAGTTGAGGAAGTTAGGAGGAAGTTGAAAGACCCGCACCAGGTTAGGAGTGAACAATTAGCAGATCCTACCTGAAGGCCTGTTGAAAAGTCTATGGAAGGCGATAGGAGTGGGGACAACCCGCAATATGAGATGAATGCTCACTTCTAGATTGATGAACATGGTGTGTTGCATCACCGACGAGTTTGGGAAGACGAGGCAAGTGCGAGATGTTGTTGTGCAGCCGGATTCTCTGCAGGAGGCTGCACTTGTGATGTGTCATGATAGTGAATTAAGAGGATACATGGGTAGATTCAAAACGTGGAGAACAGTGCAGCAGAACTTCTGGTGGATCAACATGATAGGGACGATAAATAAGTATGACAAAACTCGCCTCGCATGCCAGAAACGTACGTCGGATGGTCGTGTGGTGGCACCCATGGGGAGCTTCCCGAAAATCTGCGAATCACTTGAGCGTGTGGACGTGGACTTGATCCGCATGCCTGTATCTTATCGAGGGATCAAGTTCGCGCTTACGGTGGTTCACCATCTGAGTTGCTTTTAGCTGTGTATCCCTTGCCAAACAAATCTGAGATAGTGACGAAAGCGTTTGTGAAATTCATCACAGCGTACGGCCCTCTAGCCACACTAGTGAGCGACAAAGGCGGTGAATTTATGTCTGATTTGTTTCAAAATACTTGTCGCAGATTAGGTGTAAAGACAATGCACACTAGGAGGTTTCATCCAGAATCGAACGGCCACATAGAGCGCAGTAATAGGACTATAAAAAAGGGGCTCTCCCACATCGCCGCCAAGAATATTGCAAGTTAGGACGATCACGTATCCTTTGCAACATTTAGCTATCAATAACCAGTTACTAGGAAACAGTACGGCACACGATTTACTTTATAATCTTCGGTAGGAACACGCAGAATGTAATTTTAAAATGGCTTGAACCACCACATGTGGAATACCCGGTAGGAAAAAATTATGCCGCAGAGGTGACGTTGAGGATGCATGTGGCATATCAGAAGGAGCAGGAAATTTTGGAGAAGAGCCACAAACAATCGCTGCAAAGGCGCGAGCGCCGCCTGAAAAATGACGACTTGCAACTGGGAAATCTGGTTCTCCTAAGAAATGAAACAGCAAAACCGGAGAACGAAGGAGAGTGGCCGAATATGTTCCGAGGTTCGTACAATGTGACATGTGTATCTCAGACAATTGCGGAGATCAGAGAATTGTACGAAAACAAGAAATTTTGGGCAAATAAGAACAGGCTAAAGCGAGCTCACTTGCATGACTACGTTGTACCTCGCTGCCGGGAGTAGCTGGTGCCGAACAAGGATGACAGCGAGTTAGATTTAAGTATACCTGAAGTTGATCCTGATCATGACATCGAGGCTCGCCCGAGCGCAGCTGCTGGGGTGCCAAATGACACCAATTCTGATGAAGATGCGAATGACGACCGAAATTTGGTAATCAGACCGTATCGCTATAATTTGAGGAAACGAATAGTAACGTAATGCCCAACGTTCTCGGGTGTATATAAACGCATAGGGGGAGTACAAAAATAAGGAGCTGTGAGCAAAAATATGGCAGCTTGTAAATCAGCAACATCAATAATTTATGCATTTCCGTCGAGGTGACGAAGTGCATTGACTGTGTTGTAGAGTGTTAAGCCGCGTCTACACGACGATCTTTTTCGTCGAAGTTTGTGATCGCGGAGAGATTTTGATCGCCAAACACACGCGGAAAGCCTTGGAAGTCCGTGATTTTTGATCGCCGACAGTGCTGGAAATCACGATCAAAAATCACGATCACAAAAAGATTGCAAACTATATTACGCTCTGTAAATAGATGTATCTATTTTACGAATATTATTTAGTAATTAAAGCATAATTTTCTATTGAAATGTGCCCGCTTAGCGAATTTTATTTATGTTTCATTCGAACTTGTGTACTGCGGGAAGCATTTGGCAACTATGTGTTGCCAATTAGTAATAACTGTAGCATATTCCTCAAATTACGTCTGTACTTTTTTTTTCATTAGTAAAAGCTACAATGGAGCAAGAGTTCCGTTTTAATGGAATAAACGGATGCACACAGTGTGAATTGCAGTAGCAATTGAATAAATTTATAAATAAAAAAATGATGAATTATTGTTCTATCTTGTGCATTTCTGCATTTAAGGGGATGCCAGTGAATGCATTTTTAGCTATACTTTTTGCCAGTATACATAAAGTTTAGCCCGCCAATCAGCATCTACAACTACAATAAATATCTTGTCAGGCCACCCGTGTGAACCGGGCGTAATCGACGCAGATGTGGGCGTTGTCCATGGGTCAGACGGACGCGCAAGCGCCAGAAGGACGTAAGGACACACCATGATGTACTGCTTGTTGTATTTAGACTAAGTACAGAATGGGTCTTGGTACCTATTGTAACGTAGGTACATTGTATAGCTAGCCAGGTGGAGTCTAGTCTTGACGAGCTGAGGTATGTCTGAGCTCTGGGCTCCCGAGGTAACTGGGCGACCTCTTTTATAACCTACGCAACATCGCGTGATGGTCACGCGACCATGAAGCATCAGCTCAGCATTTCCGGTTGGTGAACGGACGGTGTCACATATTCTTCCCCCCCATGGAAGTTTCGCTGATGGCCAAACCTAGTAATGGTTATGGGTTTCACGAGTGGAAGACTCGATCATCATTGTTGTGACGTCGGCAGTCCACCATCTGAATTACATTTTTTCTAGCAGTATTAATTTTTTTCATTCGCGTATGGTACAATTAGCAGTATTTAAGAAGCATGACGGTTTTCACAATTGATATTTTTGGGTTTTTCTAATGCATCTTAAAATAACACAGAATTGCATAGGTATAGTTGACATCAGAATTCGCAATAGTACAGAATAGTATTCGCTCTAGTAACAGTTACATTGGCGCGTTGCACCGTGACCTATAAGTTAATACATATACATTGTACTAGCGTATACATTGTCAACAGTATTGCGTTACTCAACTTCTAAAACGGCTTATTTTTAAGTCTGATTGTGGCAGTTCCGGTCATTCTATCAAATCGTTGCAGTTGTCATAGAAGTGTTAGTGTGATGAGTGTGGAGTGGTATCTTGATCAGCTCGCTCGACCTGCTCCGAGCGGTGTTGGTGTTGTTGTTTCGGTTCGGGGTCATCGAATTGCTCAAGGAAACTTCTCCGAACCTCAGGATCACGGTTCAGGCGTAGTGTATTCATTATGTTCTCGTAATGGTTGAGAGCGATTTTCAATTGTTCGTTCTCTTCTTCGAGATTGGCTATGTGTGTCATTAGTCGTTTTTGTGTTGCTTCACACGAGGTATGTAGCGTGGTGTGTGTAGTGAGTACGTGTCTTGGTAATGGTGAAGAATTAGTGTTAAATACCGGTTGTGTGCCTGAGCTACCAGCTACCGATAGCACTGAGGAAACAGATTCGCCCGCTGCCGAAGTAACTGCTACATCTGCAGCACCTACAGGATTATTCTGAGAAAATGCATCCTCGGTTCTCTGTGGTGAAGACATGGTCTGTGGTGTAATGGTGCTGCAATTCAACACAAATTCAACACTATCAACACAATTTCAAAGCTTGACTTAAGATTATAGAAATTACCAGGAAATTAGGAATACGTCCTATCTCCCCTATCGCTCACACTATGAATAAATACATTGTTGAGCTGGTCTACTCCTTCACGGTTTCTTCATCTGGACCTACGATACTCCGTAAATTCTCTGTAACAGCTGCGAACAACTAGGAACAGAATAATTGCAATGGCATAGTGCTACCAAAATAATGCACTCGTTGTATCTCTGTGATCAAGTAACTAGAACTCGGTCCATCCACACATCTTCTACACAGTATTGACGGAACATTGATCACTGATATATGACTCCTGGTGTCATATCTTACCACAAGGTCTAGAACAACACACACAGTGTTTCCTTTTTCCAAGTCCTTTCAATCACAGCACCACTCGATGATTCCGGTGCAGGAAATGCTGCGACTGTAATGTAGTGCTGGGCGTTGGCAGCTCGATGGGCGCCGATCGGCTCGATGCCTGCGATGCCTGCACATACATGACTCATTGTAGATGCGCGCCATTGTCATTGTGCGCTGTAGCAGACACACCCAGGCCAAGAACCTATAAATGTGACCACGCCCCTGCAGTATGGGCGACGGTGCAAAACCTGGTCGCCGCTTTACGCGAGACCAACAATCATTTCTTT
>LQNS02000375.1:8235-20971 GCA_001587735.2 Parhyale hawaiensis
ACAAGCAGTGGTAAGAATTGGCACACTAGGCTCAGCACATTGCGCCGGCACCGTCCGAAGTCAGAAGTCGGCAATCCATAATTCACAAACTTAAACAAGTTCACCAGCTAAGCCGTCGAAATAGGGAGCCGCCTGAATGTAGACGTTGTTAGGCTGGAGGTGAGGAGTAAAATGAACCCTCTGTTACTGCTTCCAGACGCACGACCTCGAATGCGAACACCTCCCTTTGGCTGCATTCAGCAGCGGACATGACGACCCAAGACAAAATAGGGACACTAGAGCCGTCCGTATATTGGATATTTCCAACAATTTATCTCATTTTATTTGATACAGTAGTTGTAAGGAGAGACATTATTATCATTATCAATTTTACATATAGTATATGTTATTCACAAAGGAAAGGGCAGAGCCGTAGTTGGCGATAGCATTTATCGTAATGGATTCATAACAGTTTGTGACAGAGGTCACATGTGATAAGAAAAGTCTTGGGAATTTCCATTAAATTGGTCGTGAAAGCAATCCTCAGTAAGCAATCCTCGGAGGATGGAGTGAGCGTCCTGACCATGCAGGTCCGGATAGCAGTCTCTCCTCTCGTCGGAGAAGGTGGGACACTCGGCCATCAAATGCAAGACAATGAGAGGTACGAGGCAGTCGTTGCAATAAGGTTGGAGACGTCTCATTTGCAGGTAGTCGTGAGTAAGTCTCGTATGCCCAATACGTAGGCGGCACAGTACGGCGTACATTCGGTGGTCGTCGCTGTTTGACGAGTGACACTGTCGGGCGGTTTCTTTGATTGTTCGTAATTTATTATTTAACCACGCCTGCCATTAGGATTGCCATAGTTCGCGGATGTTTCGCTTGATTAGTGGGTAATAGTCTTGGCAGGGGACTGCACGGTTTGCCGTGGGACGTCTGACAGGGCCACCTGCCTCGACCCCTCATCGGCGAGCTCATTGCCCGCGACGTCAACGTGACCGGGCACCCTATAGATACACACTGACTTTCCATTCTCTAGAAGTTGTTGTATGTATCATAGTTACTATTCGGTTGATAACGGGGTGGATACTGTCGTATGCTCGAGGGGTCTGTTCTACACTCAGTGAGTCGGAGAATATTGTAAAGTTGCTATCATCGCTGTCTCTAATGAGGTGCAGCGTTTCGCACACGCCGAACAGCTCGGCGGTGAAAGTCGAGGTCTCCGGTAATAGCCGGCGTGCTCTAGTTCACATAAATCTCAGCAGCTGGGCATCCAACTCGGTCTCCTGTTATAGAGCCTTCGGTATAGATGTGGATAGAGTCACCATGTTGGTCCCTCACATGCTCCGAGAAGGGAGTTTTTAGTAAGAGGGGGTGGGACTCTTTCTTTTTTGGGTATTGCGTGCCGGGGCAAAAATTTGAAACTGGTATGTGCCAAGTTGGTTTGTCTCTGAACAAGACCCAGGCCACCTCAAAGGTCTCAATTTCCGCTATGAAGGAGAGGGCTTCATAATTATTGGATGAGGGAAGTGTGTACGGAAAGTCTGTTCCCTCTGCCCGGACTCGGCACACACTGTTCCAGGCCGGGGATCGAGGGACTTGTTCTAAGGTCGAAGGGGGCTAGGTACTGGTAGGTAAGTTGCGCTTATCGCTGCTGCAGGCTGGGTTCGCCGCTCTCAGCGAGACGACTTGCTATGGGTGAGATTCGAAAGGCTGCGGTACATAGCCTTAGCGCTGCATCGTGCACAGCGTTCAGTTGCTTTAGGACTAAAGTCCATGCGGACTGATATACGACACCACCATAGTCTGGCTTGGAGCGGTCAGGGGTTTGATAGAGGTATAGAAGGTTTTACCTATCGACGCCCCACGACAGTGTCGTCAAGTGTTTAAGTAGTTTGAGCCTACGCAAGCATTGTGTTTTCAACATCTGGATGTGTGGTTTTCCATGACAATCTTCTATCTATTATCATTCAGAGGAATTTCACCTCTTCGTGATAGTTTAGCCGTTGTCCGTATATTGTAAGTTCGGGTGACATTACAAGTCTGGCGCTCCTTATGTGGAGGGTAGAGGTCTTGGCAGCAGGGAAGGCGAAACCGTGGTCGGTCGCCCAGTCACAATGGCGGATGATGGCTCGCCGAAGTCGTCGACGTAGAACTGCCAGATGCCTTGAGCAGGAGTATAGCATCAGGTCATCTACGCACAGTGACCCGTGCACGTATTGAAGAAGGTCTGCTACGATGTCGTTTATTGCTAGTACCCTTAGAACGGAAATAATAGCTTTATCGCAGAATTGACCACATCTGGACTATTTCACCATAAATTTCAGAGAAAATTTCACAGAAAGTCAAACTTATGATGCTTATAGTATCTGTGAATTTTCAAACGACTAATCGTGATAATTCTAGAAAAGTTATGTTTTTTGTCAATTTTACTAATTTCACTGAGCGACGGTAATAGCTTTTTGACTAAAAAAAATATTCACAGTTTCATATCACCAAAGACAAAACTGAACAACACAAATGAAAAAATCTGTATTAAACGAGAAATCATTCATCAAAAGTTTACAATGACTGAAAAAGTTTTATTAGCTCACACGATTCATATGACTTTTAATAACTTCAATAATCCTTCAATCCACGCAGCCAGTTAGTTTCTTCATTGCAGAAGGTGGAACTGCCCTTGCTGCTGCAGCAACAGCATCCCACAAGGCAGATCTTGAGTTGTACTACCTTCCATCTGCGTAAATTTCCCATTTCAGAAGAGCCCAGAAGTTTTCAATTGGGTTTATATCAGGTGAGCACAGTGGCCAAATCATCTGTTTCTCTCCATGGAACCCCAAAGAGTCCAAAAATGCTGTGGTAGTACGGACAGAATGAGAAGGCGCATTATCATGCATGAAAATCAAGTTTCGAAGCAACGAAAGGTGTATGTCATCCAGCCATTGGACCAAAGCGTCCTTTAACATGTCACAATATGTTGTAGATGTTATTTTCAAGCCATCAGGTATTCCAATCGGACCTGCAAGTCGATCTCTTATGATACCAGCCGATATCATAACACCACTACCTTGTTGTTGACGTTTTACGCGTTTATGACACTCACCTCCAGATGGCACCCTACCCTTACTCCACCCATCAGGTCCATCAAGGGTTGCCCGGGTTTCGTAGGGAAAAAAGAACATGATTCACGTTGTTCTTCATGTATTTCTCTGTCCATTTCATCCTCAAAATTTTATGTCTTTGGGTTAGAGGAGGCAATTTCAGAGGGGACTGACAGAAGCAATGGTGCAAAGGATGTCATTTATTGTGGTTTTGGCACTTCAGGAAGCCCAGCAGCCGTAAAAATTGATTTATTTGTTTTCCCGGGTCTTTTACGTAGCTGACGAACCACATTTCTCATGTCTTCACCAGTAACAGTCCTTGAATGCCCAGCACCTGATAGTTTTTTCCGTGATGAAGGGTCCTTCAAGAATCTTGTCACTGTGTCAGTATGACGTCCTGTTTTTCGGGCGATAACATCAGGAGAGATACCTTTAGCAGCTTCTTTTATGATAATTTGATTCTCATCGTTAAAGCTTTTCCACCTCCCATTTTAGCAAAATATACCAGAAGCTATTATTGTCGTCCACCTCAAAAAGACAAAAACTGCAAAGAGTTTTCAATTAAGATATGTAGCAAAATGTAAACAAACTCAATAGTGTTGCCATAAGATGTCACGATTTCCCTGCAAGTTTCATGAAAATCTGATCCCACAAAAATTAAATATGGTCAATTTTGTGCTAAAGCTATTATTTCCGTTCTCAGTGTAGGAGCAGGGTACAGCTAATGACGCTCCCCTGAGCAACCCCTTCATCCTGCGTCATTACAGGGGAGAAGGACTGTCCCACTCTAACTTTGAAGCGCCGCTCGCTCAAGAATTGCTGCAAGTAATGGGTCATGTTACCCCTTATGCCTATTTTGTGCAGTTGCAGGGGTAATCCGTGTCGCCAGGCTGTGTCGTATGCTTTTTTAAGATAAAAAGAAACACAGATAGTGTGCCCCTTAGGTCTCTTGTTCTCTATGATGTTATTACCTCCTCCAAGGAGGTTATGTTTTCGTCGTGTTTGTTTGTTTGTTTTCTGTTTGTCTGTCACCTGTATAACTCAAAAAGTTATGAACCGGTTTAGATGAAATTTACAGGGATTGTTAGGTATGTTAGGAGGAAGAGATGATTAACTTTTGGTTAAGATATGTCCATCCGTTTGATTGTTTGTCTGCGTCATTTTTCTCGATGCTATAACTCAAAAAGTTATGAATGGATTTTGATGAAATTAACATGAGTTGTTAGGTGTATAACAAAGAATATATATTACCAAATTTTGGTAATGATCCGTTTGTTTGTTCGTTCGTTTGTCACTGTCTTTAATTTTATGCTTGTTAGCATAATAACTCAAAAAATAATGAATGGATCTTTATGAAATTTATAGGAGTTGTTAATAGTAGTAAAAGACATAAATGATCAAATTTTGGTGCAGATCGGTTGATTCGTTTGTATGTTTGACTCATATTTGTTATAACGTTTGTTAACAGTATAACTCAAAAATTTATGAACGGATCTTCAAAAAAAATGAACAAGCTGTTATTAATATAAAAATACACAAATGATTAGATTTTGGAGTTTATGCAAAGAAAATTATGGTTTCAGAGCGCGATGGCATCGGTGGTGTTACGGGACTGTCGAAACCGTGCTGCACGTTGCACAGGAGCGTGTTGGCTTCCAAATATTTCATCAGACGGGTGTTCACGATTTTTTGCAGGATTTTTCCGGGCAGCTGGTCACCGCAATGGGATCGTAGCAACTTTGTTCTGTGAGATTTCTCGGATTTTATGAAGGCTAGTACAGGGGCGAGGCGCCACTGTGTCGGATAGTTGTGTGTTGTCCGTATTTTGTTGTATATTGCTAAGAGTGCTCGAACCGCTGAATGGTGCATGCGTTTCAGCACTTTGTAGAGTATACCATCAGGGCCGGGACTTGTGTTTTTGCAATGTGTGAGAGAGTTGCAAACTTCCAATGCAGTGATTTGATCGTTGTGTGGCTCCTCGTCGTCTTCACGACGGGTAACAAAGTTCAAGGGTGGTTGTTCCAATGCTTTCTTTCTGGGCTGAAAGGCGGGCAGGCAAGTCGCGCAACTGCTGACCTCGCTAAAATGTGGAGCCAAACGGTCGGCGACCTGGTCAGGTCCCACAATAACTACGCCATTCTCCTTTATACAAGGAGGGCCGTGGCGGGGTTTACCGGTCATCTTGTTAAAGCGTTGCCAGACTTTGCTAATTGGAGTATTTACGTATATAGTAGTTGTATCTTCCTTCCAAGAAGTTTTCGGGGCCTAGTGCAGGGTAAACTGTGCCTGCGCACGTGCGCGGCAATATGCTGTTTTATTGGCTAAGCATCTATTTCGTTGGTAACGTCGAAGTAGTCTCTTTCTCTCCGCACATGCTCGCGTGCACTCGTCATTCCACCACGGAACTCTGTGAGGAGCAGTTCCGCCTCTGGATATGGGGATGGCCACTCTCGCAACCCTCGTGAGGGCTCCTGTGAAATGATTCACCATCTGGTCGACGGACAAGTGTTCGTCTAATTCCTCCATCTGGCTCAAGGCCTTGAAGGTAGCCCAATCGGCTCTTCGGATGATAGGATGGGCGGTAGCCCCTAAGGATAGGTACTAATGTTTTCTGTTTACCAATGCTATGCCGTTAAGAATGAAGAACCTCTGGAGACCTCCGTTGGTTACCTGAGCCATCGAAGCATCTTTCTCTCGTGTCCACGTTGCTGCCTTTTATTTTCATACGTGTACTAATCATAGTTTGCTCTATTCTTCCTCTACTTTCGTGACATGCTTTGCTCATGCGCGTTAATCCAGTGTGGGACCCTCCTCCTTCTCCCTCGTGCTTCGAGTTCTGGTTTCAGTAACGCGTTAAATGCACTTCCCTTTCTCTCTTAAGCTTGTTACATGTGCAGGCTCGTGTCCAGAGAGGTCCAAAGAACTGGGGTGCCCCCCAAAAAAGTCAACCGTATCTAAACTGATATTACTCAAATGCTGTTACATATGATTTAGTTCTATGAAAAAATTCTGAAGCAACTATTTATTTATCTATGCTAATATAAATAGTTTTATTACAAAGCTGAATTACACATAAAATAGCATTCAAGTAATATCAGTTCAAAGTACGGTTAGCTTTCGTGTCGGTCACCCGGTATAATTTAATTTCATCGAATAGATATGACTGTATATACCTATATCATTGACTTAGAGGTATTTTGGATCTGGTTATTCAAAAAGTCGGTTCACAACACAGCCAAATGTTTTGCCGTGTCCAGTGGGTCTGCTAAAATTTAATCAAATGTTAACGGTCAATTTAGTTTGCTTATCAAGCATCATTGCCCTCTGGGGTATATTCTGGCAGGCCCTATCCCTGTCAAAATATATGTGTGGTCCTCAAGAACCCAAGGACTGTCCCGAGTGCCTTCTCCGCAGATGGCCGCAGTTCTTGCTGAGTAGGTTAGGTTTCGTAAGTTCTCAATGCTTCCCGTTCTGTTCCGCGAGGTGGGCCGCCAAATGGTGGTAAGCGACTCATCTCATGGGACTCCTATCTGCTCCGCATAGGGGGCCACGGAAGGGACTCTCCGCATCAGCGTTTTCTTTCTTCTGTCATCTTATATTTTTTGTTTTTCGTCGCTTGCGCTGTGGCGCAGGGCTGACCAAGTTCGTTCTGCCGAACCGTGTAGGGTTGGAAATGTTTTACGCCTTATTTCCCCGCCAGTAGTAGCGCACTGTGCCAAGATGGAGGCAAATATAGAACTCTGACTGTGAGTTCACCATTACATTGAAATCGGCAGAAATATCCAGTAGAACTGCGTATCACTGCTTTACTAGCCACCTTGTGCCAACTGCTGCGCTGACTCAGCTAGGACTCTAATAATAACCTAGCATCGCTTTTAAAGTCGCGGAAATCTTTTTAAATGTGAAGTAAAGTATAGAGCGTCCTTATCATGATACTAATACTGTATGTATAAAAGCTCGTTAACTTTCAAGTGTTGTTTTACAATCTTGGGATCTTTTCACATCCTTGTCTTGGATTTAAAACCCATAATCCAATAATGAGCCCTGGTTTGTTTACAAATAGAAAGTACTTGCCAGCTCGACAGCAGAAGGCGTCTGAAATTGGGACAAAACTTTTGCTCGTACTCTCCGCTTTTGTTGTTTTCTGTGCTCTTTGTATGAACGTAGTTCTTACTTGTTTTTGTTTTGCTGCAATTCATTTATGATACAATTATTCTCATAGTCCTTCTACCATGTTTTCTTACGCCAATTGGCGCCCAGGGGGCTCGTGTAGATTACCTTAGCCATTAGCTAGGCCTTCGGGACGTCTGTCTTTCGTGCCCACTTTGCTTACTCCCATTTTCATACTCCTACTTGCTCATGCTTTATTGTGATCCTCTCTTCTTTCCCGACTTGCTGTTCTCATGCTCGTTGATCCTGTATGGGAATACCTTCCTACATGGGTTCCCCATTTCTATCGTCATACTGTATGTCCCTTGCGTCTCCCTCTGTGAGATCGCCATTGTTGTGGAAACGGAGGCTTAAACTACTCAATATAATAATACGCCGCGTCAACCAAAAATGTACCTAAAATGTTACCCGTTGAGTCAATTTTCTCAACCAGTATCGGTAGGAAGCTCTTGGACATCTCTTCATATTTGGAGTGGAGTAGAACTTGCAAACGCTGAACCCTTTTCTGCGGGTCTGGATGGACACGTCATCACTGTCGGACTCGGGACTATGGCAGTCACTTCATTTCCGTCACTGTCGTCTCACCCTACGCTTCCTTCCATGACTTTTTTGGTCCCTCCACAAAACAATGTTCTGACACGATGTGCTTCAAATTGCTTCCGTTTTCTCACAAATCGTTGAAATCCAAACTAACAATTAGCCTGGGTGCCAGGCATTGTGGATGTCATCATTGATGATCAGGTGGTATTGATCGTCGTGCCGGAGCAAGTAATAAGCGACTGCAGCAATTCTTATTTTAAAATTCTATTCCGACGAGTTTTTTTTTCCAAATTTTTCCTTCACACGTTCAAATGTTCCTCTCTGGCGGTGCTGACATGGCTGCGTGTCGACAACAAGAAAATTTTATGGAATGTTGGCCGTGAGGGAAGTTGGTTTAGAAAGAGTCGCCACTAAAGTTCCTGGTGTCTCTTGATAGTCTGATTCAATAATACGTCTTCAAGGAGCGCATTTGTGAAGTGAAAACATCTGTACACAGAGCTATTCTGTGATCTCGGATCTTCTTTTTTATTCTTTTGTTTTCTCCACCCGCTGGGCTGGTTGCGTGGGAGGTTCTTAACCTCATGGAGTTTCTCCGTTCATACGTCGCCAGTCTGGTGTGATTTAATAATAATAAGAAGAAAACTATAACGGTTCTTGGCGTAAGACCATCACACGGAGTAAGGTGCTGAGTCAGTAGTCACAAATTCAATGCCATCGTTTTTGATGCCCAACTTTCTTGTTAGCTTCAGAATTTTTCACATCTCAGGGCACGCGCATGTGCGCAAAAGTTGCGTTACCACGCAATTCTGTATCCGATTGCGTTGCAGCGCACCAGGCTTCGGCTCGGACATTGCTATGCCACTTTATAATACTTTAATAATACTTAATAATAATACTTTAATAATACTTTATAACAGGCAGAAATGGTCAAGCCTTGAGAATACCTCCTACTTTTGACTTGGTTTAGAGTTGCACTGACGCATAGTTCTAGCACGACAGTCAAGCGTCATAAGTAGTAGTCACGGCAACGTGACGACCGAAGTGAAAAGTTTAGTGACTGAGCAATTGTTGCGATAGTGTGCCCACGTTATCAGTCAACCCACTTGATTGCCTGCAACAGATTGTGAACATTGCTCAACTCCTTCTCCCTCTTTTTTGGGTACATAGACAAGCAAACGTATATATATAGCTAAATCTCCAGCAAATCATTTTCACCGCTCTGCACTTCACTCTCGGGTGATAAAAAACAGCATTTGCACCGGGCTCGTCGAAGGCGAGTAAGATGGATTCGCCCTGGAATCCGTTGACGTCATCGGAGCCCGTCACGCGTCTAAACGTTTCTTCGATTCTTGAGCCCTCTGCAATCAAGAGTCAGAACGCGGGAACGTTTTACGTTATTGGAACGAACGTTTCTGTAAGCGTGGTTAGAGCTTAGCTTGTTTGAGCACATTTCTTTAATTCATGTGTCGTTGCGAATTAAAATTCTATCGGGATTAAGCGAAATATTCAAAACTGTGCAAATGACATCTTCGTTTGTACAATAACTGTACTGGTGGCTGAATTATTGAATAATTTTTGAACAGCATAATGGACCAATTAAGTCGAACCTGTGCCCGTAGCAACGTAATCGGGACAATAGGGAGATACAAGCTAGCTTGCGACTCTCGTGCGCAATGAGCTTTAGTAAACTGGAGAGAAATTCCCAGCTTTTTGAGTATAATGCAATACATGTTTAACTCTTTCGTTCCCAAAAACTCTGCTATTACTGTAAGGTTCTGGAAGCAGCTCATAATAGACACTCTTCTTACAGTTACTTGAGCTCCACCTCCCGTATTATTCAGTCGTAAATAAAATGCAAGCACTGACTTCAGACGGGTTGTAAAATACATCGCCCAAATTTTAAGTGCGAGAAACAACGCGCAGGTTTCAATAATGAAAATCTTGACGCCGGAACAGGAGTTCCTGCGGGGAAGAAAAGGGTTCAGGCGATATATAACCCAAAACACCACAGAAAAGATTTGGTTGCCATGAGGTGACTTTTTACCATGAAATAATGAAACGTTCAAACACTTTGATTTATATCCAGAGAACAACAGAATGATATGAGCCACGGTAGCAGCATGCTTACGTTCGTAGCTCTATACACCTTGTGTCGCTCGTTCGAGGCCGACCCAGGCACGCGAGCTCTTTGCTGATCTAGGTGTGCTGACTCGGCAGTTGTGTGCATGCACTGCGCCGTGGTGGAACTTCCCTTCCTCAGAGATGAGGGGGGTGGGGAGGTCGCGGGTCATTTCAATCTTCCGTCAAATTGGCGCCATACTTCTTTGTGACCCGTAGTCGACTGCAGCCTCACTTACTCCTCTGGGGCCAGTGGGCTTATATCCGTAGCACAAACCAGTGCATGTGGGTTTACCAGTTGAGGGTGCGGTCTTAGTTGACAATACCTTCACCTTTTACCTGCCTTTTACCCATGATGTCGCGCAGGCCGATTATGTACGCCTTCGAACGAGTCGTCAATGTCAGTCTACGTCAGTAGTTCTTAACCTGAGTTCGATCGAACCTCAGGGGTTCGATGAGTCAAAGTTTCAGGGGCTCGGTGGTTGGGTCCCTCCACTCGTATGATGCGTGACGTCACGTTCTGCTTGTTGGCTTTGTTCTCTGAACACAGAGATTTTGTGTGCAAGTAATGCACAGAACAGTTTGCGCACTTATACAGTACCTACAGTAGAGGGGCTAAGCGAACGGTCCCTTAATTACGCTTGTCAATCGATGACACTCAACTTAGAACGAACAACTGCAACTGTTCAACGGTCTCTGGTACCGAGTGAGTTTATAGAACGTGCGGTAGCAAACATGGCATGGCCTCTCGCTTCGCCGGTCACGCTATTTCTGGGCGGTGTAAGGTCATCGATCATACGTGGACCTCAACTATACGATGCTATCACAAAGTGACATTCGCATTAAGTTAATAACATTTTTAAACTGATATCCATACATTGAACTACCACACGTAGATAGTCGTATCAGGTAGAAAAATTTTCGTGGCCAATATTTCCATACATGGCATTCTAATATTAGGTGATATTCGTTTTAGGAAAAACCAATGATTTAAATAGGTATCCCTAACTACGGTCTATATTCACAATGCGAAATTGTCATAAAGTAAACAAATTGTAAAACCAGGATCTCTATATTAGGTGTGCAACAATCACAAGTCACGTAGACGAACTTTGAGGGAAGTTATACGTACTCATTCAGTGCCACACAACACAGTACTGAGTAGCCGCTCCATATTCCCTGTGCTGCTGGGTACTTCTGTCGATGCTTCGGGAATGAGTAAGTAGGTAGGGAAGTAACAAGAAAGACAAGTAATTTTTTTATGTACTGCATTTGGGACCATAATTTGAGTTTTAAAATATTACTGTCATAATATCGTGTTTGCAGTTGTATTCCAAGCTGAAGGTGGGCCACAATGCTGTTTATGGAGAATAAAAATCCCTTCGCTCGCCACGATATTGTAGCCCACGTTCTGTGTGGTCCCTTTCTTTTCCTCTATTGATATCTAACTAGATACTAAATAATATATCATCCAATATGGTGGATGAATTTTTTATATATCATTATATCTATTATGTAGATGACGGGTTAATTTAGCTCATAGGGTTCGACAGCGGATTGCTCCAGCATGGAATATTTACCAAAAGAGCGTTATACCTTTGTAGTATTTCGTGAATGCAAAAATAACTTATGCCAAGTGTTATAATATTAAAGTTTGAATGTGATGAAGATGTCAAATATATTAGCAAAATATCTACGAGAGCTTATTCATTTCTTCGAAGAGTTTTGGATGAAGCCGCCAGATGGCTTTTTTTGAGGGTAGGCTCCACTCGCGCGTGACATTCCGGTTTAGAACGGCCAATGCACTACCGGTGCAGCGGGGGTCGGGGGGGGCGAACCGGAAGTGGGCGGGCACGGAAAACTGGCCCTCAAAAAGGGCTATCAGGCGGCTTTACCCACTACGAACGTTGTCACCCGAATGTTGTATTGCTCGGTAATGTTAAGTCTGATCAATAGCTCTGGTAGTAGTAAATTCACTTGATGAATCGTGAAGCTTGTTCTCCTCCGTCAAAACTCGGTCCTAAACGTATCCAATTTAATGCAAATCGAAGAGTTGGTTCTTGACGTGCACATTGCTTAGTCTTCTTTCTGTGCCGAAAATCTTGCATTGATGTAAAATACATATGTTCACTGACCTAAGCTAAATCTTCAGCAGTATATTCACTGTAAGTGCTTACTTACGTAAAGAATCTTTGGACCACGTCCAGGTGACGTTGTCCACGTGACTTCCCGTGAGTGAGCCACGAGACAAGTTAAGGTAGAATATCACAACACCGGTCGCTCAGGATCGCCCTACCCACTATCCTGCCAAACACATTAAATACTCTTAGATGTACCACAACTGCTTCCTCTGCTCATTGACTGCTGATATTATTTGCTACTAGCGGGACCCGTGGAATTCCACGGTTGAATAATGACTATACTTTCCAAAATGAAACAACCCACGCTACACTATTGCAGTTTACCTCAGTTTAACCTAATGCTACTCTTATAACGTAACCCACCCCGTCTGAGTAAACGTCCGTCGCTTATCGCTGACAAACTCATTCCCACTCAACAATGTTTGCCTATCAATGCCTATTTAAGTCGCATAAGCTAACGTGACCGGTGGCAATGCTTCCACTTTATAAGATGTAGCAATCTAAGCCTGCGCGTGGCCTGCGCGTTTTGGCGTGACCTGCGGGTTATCAGGCCGCCCCCATTGCCCGGCCACCGGACGCCACTTTGTTTGTATGAGCTGGCTTTGGGTTCGGGGCTCTGGGTAGCCCCTGAGTTGGAGGAAATGCCACTCTAAAGGCGGATGAGACCTTTTAGGTCCAACGGCATCCCTG
>LQNS02000375.1:36516-49804 GCA_001587735.2 Parhyale hawaiensis
TCTTTTTTCTCTTTCGTCTTCCATTTTTTCTCTTCTTGTTTCTCCATTCCTCTACATTCTACTAACATAATGGCAATAGCTCATAGAGGACCGGGGTGTAAGTCCCGGTGTCTTTTTGGGAATGGGCTTTTTGGTTCGTCTACTGCCCCCTATCTAATGTAATCTAATCTAATGTTTTTTAATTTTATGCTTGTTAGCACAATAACTAAAAAAAATGGATGGATCTTTATGAAATTTATAGGGGTTGTTAGTAATGTTAAAAGACATAAATGATTAAATTTTGGTGCAGATCGGTTCATTCGTTTGTTTCTTTGACTCTTGTTTGTCATAACGTTTGTTAGCAGTATAACTCAAAAAGTTATGAACGGATCTTCAAGAAAATTGCACAAGCTGTTATTACTATCTAATGGCACAAATGATTTGATTATGGAGTTTATACAAAGAAAATTATGGTTTCAGAGCCGATTTGAATTTTTTGCTACCGTTGCCTCGCTTGGCGGAGGTATGCGCTCTCAGAGCGCTCTAGTTTGTTCATGTAAATGTGATTGAGATTAGAAATAATAAATAAAGTAATATATTCATTTATTAATGATGTGTGAAGTAAACCTTATTTTCAATTAAAGTACATTGCATGCACAAATTACATTACTTTCAGAAAGCAGAGAGTGTAACGGGAGGACTCACCTGGCTAAAGTAAAACTTAGCCGTGACCACATGACGTCTTTGACTTATACATTTGATGTGGAAAGTTGCTAGTTTTGCCCAAGGCTGCAGACACTATCAATTCTTTTTTAGGTCGCAGCAGGTCCTATCAGATTGTAATTACCGGAAACACCCCGCAAAAATTCTAAAAACTGCAGAAAAAAATCACCCAAATAACCAAAATGGATATTTTGCTTAATGCTCGATGTTACAAATGTTTACACAGAGTAACGACATCTGTGGTCTGCCTTGATTATGATCATTAATATTATGTTCCATCTATCTATTGAGGATGTGAAGATATCTGTGACTTCCCTCAGCAAGCAAGAATTGCACTTGATCAGAATCATAGCAACATTGATGTAAGCCAATCATATAATTCTTAATGATTTGCCTAAATTTAATTATCTTACTACAATTTTTGTATTATCATGATTTTGTTCAGTTACTGTATATTCATTTCATTTTATATGTTATAAGCTTAAAGTCTCCAATTGAGAACTTTTCAACGATATTTTATAAGCAGTTCATAGGCTGTTCAGTAGCGTCAGTCGATGTGATGTCATAGCTCATGCGGCCACCTCGTTGTTTTGACGTGACACCCCCCCCCCCCTCCCACATCCTTACGCTGTTTGATTTCTAATATGCGCACCGAAAGAGTTATTGAATACTTACATCGGACACCTGGAATTCAGAAATTAAAACCTAAATCAAAGACTGCGTAAAGTACGTGCGAGCTATAACAAAGACTATGTGTATTACCTGAAGTTCATTTTCGTGTCTTGTAATGCTAATACTGTACTACAACGCTCACTGTTCTCAAGGCTGGAGCCCTACCAGGAGTAGAGTCAGCGTAAATTTGTCTGGATCTGATCATACACCTTACTCGGCCAAAACACCTAATTTGCTGTTACTCGTTGGGGAGATGGTGCATTGGAAGTACGAGTTATATGTTCTTGACCCTTCAGTGGGCATACGATGGGTTGTACGCTATACCAACTGTCAGCGACGACTCAGTGAGGCAATAAAAATAGGATATCACTGAATAGGGATCGCAAAAGAAACGAAACATATTATCTCCGTGCTGTTACTCACAGCAAATATCACGAGAAGGCCACTGACTGTGAAGTGGCAGCGGTGACACCGCACAATTCAATTTCAGCGCATTGTGGAGGTTTAGGCGTGTCTGACTTCTACCGCAATGGTTTTTAGTTAAACCTGTTATTTTTGGTCTGGGCAGGGCACTAGAAACTGACTGCAACGGAAACATACGGTATCGATCGGTGAAGCAACGTTCACATTTCGGAGGCGCACTGTGCAGTCGCACGCACGAACTGCTTAGCGCTTGAGCACCTCCCTTGTCCAACTATATTGTACGCAGTGACTGTAGTATAGATACTGTACGATGAACTACGTGCTAGCTGCAACTCCTCGTATTAAGTTCAGTGTACGAATGCCTAGAGTGACCTCGGCTCATGGGCGACGGAACAAAGTGGGGAGGGGCGTACTGGGGTAAAGGTCGAGTCAACTTGACCGTACTCCCAACTGGGAAACCCACACGCACTGGTTTGTGCTGCAGATACAGGCCTACAGGCTCCACAGTCGTATATGGCTGCAGGCGACCGAAGATCGTCAAGAGCTAGGGCACCAGTGGCAGAAGACTTTATGCAACAATCTGCGCCCCCCGTCCCTCTCCATTCGTGGCGAAGGCCAGTAAGCCCATAGCAGTATGCAAACCGGTTGCGGACTGATCACATCAAGCGCCGCGAAGAACTTGCCTAGCTGGCAGCGGGGTTTGAACCAGCGGCCTTGAGAGTCCATGTCAAAAGCTTTAGTCTGCTGCTACTGCTGCTACTCAGGCCCCATCCCCAATAATTTTGATGGGGCCTGGCCCCCAATAATCCAGAGGTGGCTTGAAAGTGTAGTTTTTCGGAGCTGATTTTTTTTTAAATAACTAATTTCACCAAGATATAACAGAAAATTATATACGTAGCGTCAGTATACTTTTTATGCCATGCCGTCCTAGTCGAGCTTAGCTATGTCACAACTGACTCGTTTTAGATTTTTTTATGTACTGTGACCCGGGACAAGTTGCTCTGGCGGGCGCGGACCTATAACCAAGAACGTGTAGCTAGGGCCACGTATAAGGAAATGCGTGTATACCACCTTATTATTTACCTTTCTTTCAGAGGGGCTCTCCTCAGTAGAGGGCGTGGGACAATTGCCCCAATGCTCCCTTATAAATCTTTCCCAACCCATATTTTCGCCCCTGACGAAAGACTTGATAAACTTTTCGCAAAAGTAGCAAGCAGCTGACCTTTGTATTAAAAAAAAAGAAATGAAATGGCTGCACGTTGTTTGCAATGAATTTTTTAGCGTCTATTAGCAGGAGAGAAAGTAAAGGCAAAGATTGAGAAGTAAAACGGATCGTCATCCTTGCACGCCACATTCTATAAGTCTCAACAGTGTGCTTCTTCTAACTTTTTCAAGTGCAGGTTTATTTTGGTGATTTTTAAGTCAAAAGGTGACTTAATTCTTACCTACTTCTGTGGGTCATTTATTTGTATCTCAAACTTATAAGTCTGCTGTGGTTGAACTTGTGTTTAATACATGGCCTTTTGCCCACAAATTCGTTTCCGACCGATAACAAAAAGCTTCTGTTTTTCTACATAAACTGCGTCTAATCCGTCTTAATCTAATAGACACTTAAGACATCAAGGGTTGGTGTAGAGCATAGATGAGATAAACTGACCTCGTTAAACAATACTTGTTTTGAACATCAGGTGGAAACATTGGTTTCGCCATCTGAATTAAGTACAAGACGTATTGCCCAAGTCGATTACCCTTGAAATCAAAGTAAACTGAGTACTATTTGAGTAAGTGGGGAATGTTAAATCTACTCAAACGTAATAAAGTTCCGACTATTTCCGGCAACACGTTCAAAAAAACGAAAGCAACGCCTTTATAACTGATATTCCCGTTAGTTAGAGCCTGAAGAGCTTAGCCAATCTTCAAGTTATTTTTTTAAAATCTTTTTTACCCTACTTGATAAAATATGCATTTCTACCCTATGTACCCAAGAAGCAAATTTTTCTAATTTTTTCTCAAAAACTGTGGATGGTCGAATGTGTTGATTTATGGAGAGGCTGACTTCGTTCATCTCTATCAGCATTTTTTATTCATTTGGACCTAGAATTCATAATTAATCTATTTAAGAAAATATGGATCACAATGATGGGTATCGCCCACGAGCGTTGCGAAGAGCGATGACAATTAATGTTTTCGTTGAAGATTTAAGTACATTTTTACATCTACATATATATGTCTTTCCACCCAAAAAAGGTAGAAGGAGTTGAGCAATGATCATAAATTTTTCCATGGGGTCTGATGGGTTGTCCTAGATGTGACCAATGCCCGAAAAACTAGAATCAGCCGCCCATAAAGAATGACGGCGATGAATTTTGTTCTCTGCCCGCCCACCCAAAAAGAGGCAGAAGGAATTGAGTCACAATAGCAGCGTTAGCGGAGGTAGTCGCTTAGCGGCGCGTCGACGGCGTGGCAGATCGCCGGAAGGCCTGCAGATATGTTAGCTGGGAATACCCAATAACCAGTCGTGGACCAAACTACCCGGCACTGACAGCCGCCGTTAGCCTGAAAAGGCACGTTGTCCGGCATAGCGGCCGTCAAGCGCGAGGCCCAGGCCAAGAAGCTGGGTGTACTAGGAGAAGGATACTCTGACTAGAAACCACTTGCTGCATTGTACGTTGTGCCTCCTTAGGCAAGAGCTAGGAGAAGGAAAACTCCGAAATTAAACCCAGCTTTGCTGGTAGGACGGTTAGCCTACTGAAAAATGAACCAAACCCTTATGGAGAGTCACTTATTAAATATTGCTTATAACGGCGTGGATGGGGCCCCAGACGCAGAAAGTGTCGCGGGCACTTCGCTCGGCCGTCAGGGAGCGCCAGCTGCAGGGGTGGCGGCTGGTAGTCGGGCCTCTGACGTTTGTAACCGCGGTACCGACCGGGGGGATGGCGTAGGACAGCAGTCCCACTCTGCTGAACAAACTACTGGCCTGATGCTGGAGGAGAGGGAAGGTACCCGAAGCAACAGATGGACACGAGAGGAAAACGTCACTTTGTGGAGATGCTACATCAGGAGTGACCCTAGCACTCGGGGGTACCGCAGGAGGCTGTTGGAGCTGTGGAGGCAGACCAGGACTAGGAATGCAAGTGCACAGCAACTTGCACACCAGGTGAGACTAATCAGGTCTAGCTGGCTTACAGAGCTGGAGAAAAAGGAAAGTGAGGAACAGGTGACCCAGGAAGTCCAAGCTGAAGAGGCGGGAGAACAGCCCGTACTGGAAAATTTACCACCGACCGAGGATGCCCATGAAGAGGCATATGATCAACGAGCACCGCCCGTCGAGGAGTACTGCGGCGACGAGGAAGCGGGGACTCGTACTGTGGAGAAAGCTGTGAGGGGGCAGATCCAGACGTGGACTTGATCTACTCGTACTTCGAGTCATCCGACGAACCCACTCGCTTACCAGGAGCTGCCACTCTGGTACTCTGAAGGCGATTAATGAGAAGGTAAACATTATGCTAAGTACTATCCATACCAGTAGTATTACCGATACTAACCGATTATTATACGCTGGAAATTTCATAGTATTTGTCGCCTGAATATTTCACTCAGAGATTCCACGATTGTGAATTTGGGAAATATCTGACCTGCAAATTCGTAACATACATCGAATATCAGAAATATTACAATTTTTTTAAACATATGATATAAGCAGAATGGTTTTATCCGTTTCTAAAGATGCTTAGATTTCGGGAAGAAAAGTTCTACTGTATAACTGTTTACGAATAACCTCCCCCTGTAGGCATACACACTGTCAGAGGCTCATTTGGCAGGACAGGAAAGTAATGCAGTTGATTGTATAAGTGTTTATTGTTGCGATGTTCTTGATTGACAAACAAGTATACAAACGCAAATATATATGACAAAGTATTTAATGAAATGTCAATAAAATTAACTTCACTACAACCTGAGACTATGAATTTCCCAAATTAGGCTGAAATGGTAATAGGTACCACGAAAATAGAATATCCGCTGCCACTAATATGTAAAAAATAAATTTTCACACTTTCTTTCCCATCACATTTAGTGTTTCATCCCTACAATACTGAGTACCTAAAATCAATTAGTGAAATTTACTAGAACACATTAAAATATAGAGGACGGCTTCATACATTTTTTTTTTCTTTATTGAGACCAAAACCGTAATTTTTGACCTTAATGAAAAACTCACATTAGACGAAAAGACGATACTGCATCTGACTTCAAAATTGCTTGAAAAATTCAATTTGATAGCATTCATTCATTCATTCATTCATCACTAAAGGTAAAAAAAATCATAATTAATGTTCTCTATTTCGTGTCATTATTGTGTGGAAACACTTATCGTCTTGTTCGGTGATGTCAACATGACTGTCTTCTGGTGTCCAAGTCACAAACCAGCATTGCATTCAGTTTGTGCAGCGTAATTGTCCTTGTTCTTAGTAGTACAAATTATGCCGCTTTTTCAGTTTCATTTCATTGCTGACAAGCACCAAATGATCGCACTTCTTAAGGAGAACTGCATCTGTCCTCATATTGTCAACGCTAGTCGCCTTCATGCCTGCATAACTCCTCAAATTTACCACAACAAACCGCAACATAACATATGTATTTGCCCACAGGGAAATCATACACGGCGATTAGCTGCAAGCACCATTGATATGGCCGCTCAGTACAGTTGCCTGGACCAAGTGGATGTGTTGCACGTAGAGGCAATGTTATGACAACACCCCATGTCTCCAATGTGCATTCGCAACAACTAGAACGCCTCGTGGCTTAAGACCATCACCCGCAGTAGGAGCAAATTTCATCGCCATCATTTTTTATGGCCAGCTAATCCCATTTTTTTTTTTTTCTTCTTTTTTGATAGGGTAACATCGAAGATAGCCCGCCAGACTCCCTGCAAAAAATCATGAACCTAGCTCGACTCCTTCTACCTGGTTTTGGATGGGGAACAAATTTCATCGCCGTCATTTTTTATGGCCAGTTATTCTCAGTTTTTTGGCATGGGTCACTTCGAAGGCAACCCACCAAACTCCCTGCAAAAAAATTATGAACATTGCTCAACTCCTTATATATACATGAATCTTCAACGAAAACATTATCACCTCTCTCACTTTGTTCGCGGGTGATAACTAGAGCACTCTGATAGCCATACATCCGCCAAGAAAGGTAAAGGTAATGAAAAATTGAAATAGGTGCTGAAACTTTCATTTTCTTGGCGTCAACACCAAAACAGCTTATGTAATTTTGGTGAAAATCCGTTCATAACTTTTTGAGTCGTACAGCTAAAAACATTCTGATAAAACATTAGACAAACATACAAACCGATCATCATCAAAATGTAATCATTTATGTATATCAACATTACTAACTAGAACGCCTCGTGGCGTAAGACCATCACCCACGGTAGGAGCAAATTTTATCGCCGGTATTTTTTATGACCAGCTAATCCTAGTTTTCTGGCATGGGTCAGATCGAGGACAGCCTACCAGACTCCCTGCCCAAAAATCATGAACATAGCTCAACTCCTACCTGTTTCTGAGTGGAAAGCAAATTTCATTGCCGTCATTTTTTATGGCCCGCTAATCCTATTTTTTTTTCTTTTTTTTTATAGAGTGACGTCAAGGACAGCCCACCAGACTCCCTGCAAAAAAATCATGAACCTAGCTCAACTCCTTCTACCTGTTTTCGGGTGGAGAACAAATTTCATCTCCGTCATTTTTTACGGCCAGCTATTCCCAGTTTTTTTTTTTTTTTTGCATGGGTCACATCAAGAGCAACCAATCAGACTCCCGGTATAAAATCAGGAAGAAAACTCAACCTTTTCGACCACTTATTGGGTGGACAGACAAATATAGATATATATATACAAATATATGTACTTAAATCTTCAACAAAGACATTATCAGTTCTCTCACTTTGTGATAACCATTCCTGTAAATTTTGTAAAGTTTTGTCCATAACTTTTTCAGTTATCTTGCTAACAAGCATAAGATCAAATTAACAGAGACAAACAAACGAATAGAAAGATGGTAACGAAAATTTGCTCCTTTGCACTCCGTAATATACTCTACAACTCACCTAAATTTCATAAAAATAGGTTCAAAACTTTTTCAGCCATGGCATTAAAAACTGAGGCAGACAAACAAATAAACAAACGGATGAAAGGATTTTCTCCTAAGATACCTAACAATCCCTGTAAATTTTGTTGAGAACCGTACATAGCTTATTAAGTTATTTTGGCGACAGCCAGACACACACACAGACAAACAAAAAGACACACACAAACTGGACGAAAACATTACCTCCTCGGCGCAGGTAATTATTATTCTACCCGACCTAAAATTAGTGAAAGTTTCTTTGGATATGAAAATGATAAATTTGTCCGTGTTTACCACCTGCATGCCAAATTTTCCCTGTATTTTACTCGAAAAACAATAGCACATGAGTGGAGAGCATGAAATCTGTGGTAGTGAGACGGTACCACTCGAGCGCAATAAATTAATTAACGTAATAATTAAGTGTGCAGCACCCATATAACGCTTATAGCAGAGACGGACGGGGAAAAAAGAAGACAATTTCAGCGCCTCTAAAGAATTCGGAGGATACGCGTAGCGCCCGCAAGATGCACAATTTGCTTGCATATTTCCTGAAGAAAACCGACACAATTTAAGGTTATGCTAGCTTATGCGTACAAAGATGTCTAACTGTGATATAGCCAAGTTTCATACAGTTTGTCCAAGTCAAACGTACCCTGTTAGTGGGGGACAAATTGCAAAAATGGGTTATAAAATTACTTCTTACTGCATCTGGTAAAGTAACGGCTTCTTAATTTATTATTGCGCGAGCTTTATTCCATCGATAAATTACTGAACTTCCATGTGTGAAAATTTCAAAAAGATCGAATGAGTGCAAAGTACCGAAAGTGTGCGGATAAAATGTGAAGACTTTCCTGAGGGGAACATTGCTGAACTGGACTCTTAAATAGTGGAAAAGCTAAAAAAATGCTTTAAATGGAATCATCCTCCTAGTGAAGGGACTGTACGTCCCATAATAAAGGAACCAATTCTTTCAAGAAAGTAAATTTATTGTGTGAATAAAACTTAAAGTTTATATAAGTACACATCATGTGCAGACTGTGCCTTTGTGCCGAGGCCAAATATGGATTCCCGTAAGCGACGACTGGAAACGAGGATGAGCAACGTACCGGTCGTCTTGACCTATCTTCAATCTCGGATCCCTCTCGGTGGTGAAGTGACAACGGTTCGGCATCGCATCAACGGAGGCCCGGGTTCGATTCCCCGGACGGCACGCTACGGATTTACACTGCGTGGAGCACTCCAGCATCGACAGGCCAGGCGATGCACGATGAGGGATCCTAAGTTGACTCTCAGCACGGACTGCTTCTCCTGCTCTTCACACTACTCGATCTTCAAAATTCTATAAATAAGGCAAAAAGAAAACCTCGATAGGTGTATCCATTGTACCCTGTATACGAGATAATAAATGACATTTGTTTGTTTTGATTCGGTAGCGTGGACACGGTGGCATGGAAGGCACGTGGGCAGCGTCGTCTCACATCACGTTGTTCCTATGAAAAGCTAGTGTGGTCTCGGCATTATAGATGAATAATATAGAAGTATTGCCAGAGTGTGTGCACTAATCGATTGCAGAGAACCTAAGCCAAGGACTGCTTAAAATGAGTACATATAACGACTATAATGAAAGCTACCTGCATTACCTGGAGGTTACTCCTGGGTCTTGTTACTCTGGTACTTCAACGCTCACGGTCCTGGAATCTGGTGCCCTACAATGCTGAAATAAATTTAGAAAAAATTGTCGAAAAATGGCGAAATTGACAGTTTTACGTCGACTCTCCAATGGTCATACGATGGATCGTATTATACATGCAGTGACCAATTTGGTTGCATTAACTAATTCAATTTGTTACACAGTCCCGTCCAAAACTAAGGGATAAATTTTCAGAACGATATAACTTTTTTCTAACCTTGCCAGGTACCTTTTCTTATGCACACTATTAGCCAATAAAATGTTGATTATTATGTTAAAATTTGAGACATGTATAAAGTATATTATAAAAGTTATGAACGAAAAGCTTTTCTCTTGAAATTTATAGCGTCAAAAACTAAAGGACAACCAATAAAAAATGCATTTAACTCAATATTTTGTTAAAAATATTTAGCAAAATGGTGGTGAACAATCCAATTCCATTTTGCAGGGTGATGTGCATCAGGGTATGGGCAAAACGGCAACATCATATCATATCTTTGGATCGATATAACTGCATAGCTCTAAATAATACATGTTTTGCCACCACAGGCAGCCGGTCAGCTCTAAATAATACATGTTTTGCCATTACATGCTGGCCGGTCACAGCAAACACACGGGAGCAAAAGCTGCTCGGGTCATTCGACTATACAAGACACTGCAAACTCACCTCTGCATCTCCCCAGGCCCAGACATCCCCAGTGCAGGACTGCCAGACCAGGAAGGCATCCAGACCAGCTATAGGTACCAATTAATCCCTACACAATAAACTAGACTACAAATACCTAAACCATGCTTGTTCTTGCCGCGAAGCCCTCGTAAGTCAGGAACTCCTTAAACAGAGTTAAACTCATCTATCCCTAATAGCCACCTCTCTCTTACCCCACGCTTTTACCAGGTACTCCTTGACACACTCAATCATCCTCACACTTGCCACTCCATCACATCCAAGCATTCGAGTCAACCATTCCAGGCCCGTTCTCTCGCACACCACACCTTCTTGTGCACCCCACTCTTCTAGGAACACTTGCATCATCCCCCCTCGTTTTTGTGAATATACTGCACACTCCAAGATTAAATGTTCTACACTTTCATCCTCACCCCAGTCACACATTTGGCACACACGACTGCCTATTTCATTCCACCGATAGGTGCAAGCATTCACACTGAGAGCCTGAGACCGTGCTTGGAACAGCAGGTCGCCACATCTACTCCCATCATTCCAACATTCATACTTAGGACATTCTTCATTCCTGTACCATATTTGAGTCGACTTCTTTTCCATACCTCCTCACCATTTATCTCGTCCGTGTGTCTGCACTCGCCTATCAATTTCTTTCCTCCACTGCAGCACACTCCAATCCAGGCCTTCCCCTACTTCCACAAGCACTCGCCATTCATCTCTAGCCAGTCCAGGTACCTGGTGTGCCCACCTAACGTGCAGGCCACAAACATCAGCTGTACGTCTACACACTCTTTCCCATTTGCTCTTGCGGACATTCCACAGGTGTACATTCCTAGCCCACCTTCCACTATCCATACGTTCCAGTCGTACTTTATATTTCAGTATACCCTTCATCATGCGTTCCTTAAATGTGCTCCATCCCATGACCCCTCTGAGGGCTTCTAGACTAGTTCTAGTGCTGTCCATCTTAGTGCTTTGAGAGCTGCCCTAGCAACCTTTGTTTCTATCACTTCTAGCTTGCTGATTTCACTCTTATTCCATGGCACAACATCCATACCATACACCACACTTGGTACAGCCACCACTTTCCAGATCTCTCTCAGAATTTCATACTTGCAAGCCCTTAAGCGAGCCGCACTTTACAGTCGCCCCAACCATTCATTTGCCTTGCTTATTTTCTCATGTTTAGTTCAATCACACCCAAGCTCATCCACCCATATCCCTAGATATTTTTAGTCTCTCGTTCGCCCTATGTCCTGGCCCCCAAGCTGCCATACCCTATTTTCATCATCTGCTACTGAGTTTACTATTAGTACTTTGCTCTTCTCAGCACTAAATTTAACATGAAAATCCCTACCATAACCACTCTCACAGTATCAAGCATCTGTTGCAATTCTTCTCCGCTTTCACTCAGAAGCACTGCATCATCGGCATACAAGAGCAAACACAGTCGCCGGTCATCACCAACATTCACTCTCAATCCCCTCCTCCTCAACCTAGCAGCCAATTCCTCAGTATATAGGCTGAACAGAGTTGGTGACAGCACACATCCCTGGCGTACACCCCTCTTGCGTTTTACCCAGCCTGTCTCTATGTCCCCTAGATTGTATTTTCTTCTCGTATTCACATACATACTTTTGATGATATTCACTATCTTAATGCTTAGCCTCACATGTCCTAGGACCCCATATAACAGTTCTCGATTCACTCTATCATACGCTTTCTCAATATCCAGAAAAGCCAAATACACTCGTCGACCCTCTTTCTTCATTCGTCCAATGATCTCACACACAACATACATATCTTCTGCTCTCCTATCACCCTTAAAACCATTCTGTTCCTCACCCAGCACTCAACCTCGCTCAACACACTTGCTCAGTCGGACATTCAAGATAGCACAGAAGATTTTCCCTATAGTGTCAGCTAAGGCAATGGCCCGATAATTCTTCAGCTATTTCTTACTCTTGTGTCCCCCTTTGTAAAGCAAGGTAACCTTGCTTGCCCCACAGGCTGTTTTACACATATAAATCCTTGTCTATCGCAAATAGGAAAATCACGATTATATAATTTAACTAAATTGGAAATACGCAGCGTCTCTTTCATTGTAATATAGTCTATCTATTCTATTTTAATTCAATTTTGTTCCATTATTAGCATTAGTAGCTATTTCTGNAAATAGTGTCAGTATTATCTCCTTATTAAGATGCGAGCCTTGTTCTAGTAAATTCACTTCTAATTTAATACCAATTGTCTCTTATGTTACTTTTTAGTATTATTCCTATGTTAGTACTAAGCATGAAAACCTCAGGATACTGTGTCATAACCTTGTTGGACGCAGTCTCCAGATGAGAAATAAATGGGATTATTATTATTATTGCACTTATTCCATTTTTTTGGGACACATTCATTCTGCAGTACTGCAATGAATAACTTAGTCAATATCCCTATCATTGGCTGACCACCATTCTTATACATTTCGATTACAGCTGCCCTTCATCGCCCCAACCATTCATTTGCCTTGCTTACTTTCTCATGTCTAGTTCTGTCACACCTAAGCTCATACACCTATATATTTGTAGTCTCTCGTTCGCCGTATGTTTTGACTCCCAAGCTTCCATACCCAATTTTCGTATTTGTGGCCGTAACGCCGCCCTCTTGTGGACATCACGGGGAGCTCTACTGTAAACAAAGCTCTTGGAACATATGAGAGGAATAACAACAACATTGTTGACATATTACAAGAGTTCGTCCTCGGAGTAAATATAGGTATATTTACTCCGAGAGTTCGTCGGCTGCTTTTGTGTTGAATGGTTCTTGTGAGATCCAGAGTGCCATTAATTAACAGAAGCATTTTAAATCCACTTGTGTTGATAGTGAACGAGTTCTAAGTTTAGGCTGCTCGAAGCAGCAGGAGAATGAATGACAATGAGAAAACCAAAGAAAAACCAAATCAGTTGTCTCAAATCTCTGAAAATAGTGTAACCAGTA
>LQNS02000377.1:12891-22931 GCA_001587735.2 Parhyale hawaiensis
CAGCAAATCGTGCGCATTGAAGGTGAGTTGAAAGAAATCAGAGACACTTTCGTTTAAGAAGAATACTTCAGTTCAGTAATTAATGAAAGACTTGGAATTGTTAGTAGTCAATTACAATCACTGAGAACGGAACTCTCATCTGATATAGCTAAAGGGATTGACAAGCTAGAAGTACAAGCCGATCTCATTCACGGAATAAATAGTGACCTCATAATTAATACAGCTGAAATAGAAACGATTAAAAGTAATATGCAATTAATCCAGGATGGAAGACGAATGTTAGATGATCGAATTGCAGCCTTCGATGACACCTTTGGTGAAGAATTTGAAAAATTGGAAGAAAGAATTGATCAACTTTTATCAAATCGAATTATTGACATGATTTCAGAATAATTTATTTCTCTCCGATGAAATTATTTCCTGATCTTATAAAAATGGCTGGTGTAAATATTTTTGGTTCTGGAATAAATGAAAATATTTCTACTCCATCTACAAGAGGTCCTCCCGGAATTGGTTTTAAGTACCTCGATGGTGAGGGAAATTTTGATTTGAGGAATCGAAGGCTTGCAAAAATTTCATACCCCGTCGAGGAAAATGATGCTGCAATTAAAACTTACGTCGATGAATCTGTAGGAAATTTGAAACTTCATGTTAGAAATGATATACAAACGATGGCGGATATAATCACTGAAAATCACGAGTCGAGAGTTAACACGTTAGACAAACGAATAGCGGAAGATATTGAAAGCAGAGTTAGCGAAATTGATAATTTACATTTTACTAATTTCGAAACAACTAACAAAAAGATAGATTATGTAAGAGAAGCATTGAACGAAGATATCAACTTTTTTGGAGATCAAATTACAGAGCTTAAAAGAGAAAGGAATGAATTAAAGTCTGTGGGAGAAACTGTTAAAGACTTTCAATCTAAATTTATAGCACTTGAGAAAGTCTTCCTTGATTTTCAATCCTATATGTAGAAAGGTTTAGAGAGTATATCAATAAAATTGATCAGGATGTATTATTAGATAAAAGTGCAGTAGAGGCTATTACAAGCAGAGTGGAATCCTTAGAAAAATGAAAGAAAACACTATTTATCAGGTAATTGATATTCAAAAAATTATTCATTCGTTATACCTTGTTTATTTACGATATGGACTAGAAAAATTTCCATATATAATAAAATTGCAGAAGCTAACAAAAAATTATCGAAAATATAATGTAATTTATGATGGAACGAAATTACAGTTTGAAAAAGCGAGTTCCTTCAACCGTTATTGCTTATCGACACTACCAATTAAAAGAAATTATCCTTATATAAATGGAACAATACGTAAATGAATTGCAACACCAATTAAACATTGAGAACATGAAACTTCAGTCAATTATATCATAGTTATCCCCCGTAGCTGTTTTTTATAATATATCTCTGAAGAAAATTGTTCCTCTTTGAGGTTGTATCGCGGTTGTCTTGCAAATATAGTAGTAGACAGACCACGCATTAGGTTCTAATCACAAGTCATAGCGAATCAATGACCTGCCCGTAGAGTGTAGACGAAAGATCGAGGTGGTGAAAGAGAGTTTTAGAAGAGCTCTGTTTCCCCAAGGTTTTATCACCGATAAGATGGTCATTGTCGGGAGGGTGTAGATTTTGCTAGAGGGCTGTGATTGGAGTCTAATGCGTGATCTGTCTACTACTGACAGTTATTGCGTTTAAAAATCGTCTTGGCAAACATTGGCAGTAACTCGCAATATGACTACCTGGCGTATACCAAGTTTTTAGCGGAGGCTCTCTTTAGAGGGTATCAGAAGAGGTTTCCCAGCCCCATATGCAGTGATCGCCTTAGGAAGTTTACAATGAATGTGCTGTGAAGGCCTGGCGTAAAATGTAAAGGGGCTGACGTTGCTCCCTGACATCCCCTTCTCCCTTGCCGCCGCCACTGCCACTTCGTTGAAGACAGCAATCTCATGATGACC
Source organism: Parhyale hawaiensis (assembly GCA_001587735.2). Lineage (NCBI taxonomy): Eukaryota > Metazoa > Arthropoda > Malacostraca > Amphipoda > Hyalidae > Parhyale > Parhyale hawaiensis. The sequence goes on from LQNS02000377.1 coordinate 14,869, forward strand.
AAGGCTCCCATCCTAACGCTACCCCGTATAGCCAACAGAGGATTATCCTTGAGTAGACATAATATAAAGAACAGGATCGCTAAAGAGCTGCAGAACATGATTATATCAAGGGAATAGAGTCAGCAATCGCCTATCTTGTCTCGGCGCTAAGAGGCCAAGATCACAAACAAGATGTTCAAGGTGGTCCTTGGTGTACAGCAGGCCAACCAGGAGCAGAAGGTGGTTCATGTCCTGAGGAAGGCCTATATGGATGACAGGCAGCCCTCTTAGCATTGTCTTCAGTCCTGGGCTCTGTTCCCCTCAGTGCACAGGGATACGTATGCAGACTTTTTTTATCATGTACAGCAGGGCCCTCTACGGCCGTGGACAGGCTGTTTCGTAAAACTGGGACCATGCTATAAGGCCTGTACCCTGGATGAGACTACTTTTGAAAAGCTCTAGAGCAATTGGTACATTTTGGGATATCAGCACTACAAGGGGTAAAAAAGAAAAGGAAGGGGAGGGAGAGAGAATGAGAGAAGAGGGGAGACAGGCAAAAGAGAAGGGGCGGAAGAGAAAAAGAAGAAAGAGAAAAGAACGGAGCAGATGACCAGTAGAATATTCTTCCTGCATAACATTGCAATATTTACCAGTAAACCTTATATGCTCAGTTTAAAATACTTTTGAACTACTTGAACTTTTTATTATCGACACAGTAAAATCATCGGGGACGCATTAAAAATGTACATAGGTGCACTAAGATATGGAGAGGTGAGGGCGCAGAGGCACCCTCACTGGGGCGCAAGCGCACGACCTTCGATGCTTGAGGCGCAGGAACCCTACAAAAAAGAAGAAGAAAAAAAAAAGAAAAAAAAAAGCGCACCCACACCTGGACTGTTGTTAACCTATTCAAGGTCAAAACAAAAGGCTAAAAATTGAATAAAAAATGCTTCTATTTACACAGTCAAGCTGGTGCGAAAAGCCGTAGAAGTTGTCTTAGTAGCTATTTTTGTACAAACCAGGAGTTAGCCACGCTAGGATAGAATGGCTGTAGTAGCAGTTTTCTCTGAACTTCAATTTTCTTGTACCCTTCTCTCCGAGGAAACTCACCTTTCTAAGCCACCAGCTGATTGCCATTGATCGAACCGATAAGCAGCATTTTCCACACACAAGCTATATTCCAAATGACACGTCCATTTATAGTGCAGAGCCGTGAGCAAGCGATCCTGGTGACCCGAGGGTGACCAATTGAAGCCAATTGTGTTGTTGGTCAGTTCACTAAGAAGAAATTCCTGGAATACAATGGGCAAAGTTATCTTAACTTCCTGGGCCTAGAACACGAGTATTAAACGTATTATCTGGCCTCCAATACTTCACTGTCATATACGAATCCCTTGACAGGCGACACTGATGATACATTATTATATCCCACAATTCCTGGAAGTGCCGACAAGGAGCCAGTGTATGTGCACCTGTATTGTAATAACAATAATAAGTTTATTGACAGTCACATTGTACAAATAATAAAAGGAAAGACACCAGTCAATTCTACGACAATAAATGAACATTTGATAAGGATACGTGAATGTCAAGCCTATTGGTAGCACCGCTATTTATGCAACAATAAAAGATAATATGAATGACGTTCTGGAGTTGGGTCACAAGCTTCTTTTTACTACGTCGTGTAAAACATAGCAGTTGGCTAGAGTGAGAGAAGGACGACTCACTCGTAATTGAAGTGGGGTGGCCTGCAGCAACAGCTTACAGATATAGGTAGGGATGAAGAAGCTCCCACACCCAGTAACAAGCTAGGAGGCCTACTTATCTACTTATCTATCTCCAGTCACTCTCAAGTCTTATACAAGGAAATTTTTTACACAAGAGACACGTGCATCACGAGTCATGTACGCTTGTCTCGTTGGTGAACAGTGTGTCAGCGGTCGACCGACAAACTGCAAGTAATAGTACACTAAACCATGCGGAGTACGGAAACTAAAGGCTAGAGCCGAACAGAGATTAAGACCGATCCCATGAAACCATTCCGCTGGGATCGAGATACACCCTTATAATTTCTATTTGTAACTTCGGTTACGTTCAACTTCGTAACGTCTTTCATTAACCTTGAAGTGAAATGGTAACAGATTGATTGATTTGAGGACGCCCAGAATTGGAAAAATATACGATCCATCAACTTATAAATTACCATGCTGTTGAGTGTTGATGGACCACTCAGTGATATAAATAGCAAATATAAACGACTCGTGTTGACGAACGGAGTTTAATTGGAACTGTTGCGTTGAAAGCAGGAGAACTCGTCAATTAATTACGTAACATTGTTGTCAACTTCAGTTCTGCGAAGAGCCTCCTGCATCGTAAGCAGAAGCATGGTCACATATATGTGTATATGTCTCTCCCGGGTATGGTGCATGCTTTAGCGGGTTTGTATGTCCAGAAGGACTCGATTTATCCACACATCACAAAGATCCTCGATTTTGATGAGTCTTGGATCAATTCCAGTATTAGTGTTTATCTGTGTGCTGTTTTTATATTTCTATCAGATGATGGTGCATGCCTTAGAGGTCTGTCGGTGTTCGAATGAACTCCAGTTTTTATTGGTCAAATGTTTTCTATTCAGATAATGTTGCAAAGAATGCACTAACTGAATCTTACTTTAAGAGGAGTATAGCCATCGGTGCCGGTAAACATATTTTCGATGTAATCCAAGTTGCGCAGTGCCGACGCCCAGGGAATGTACCCGCCCTCAGGTGACAAGTATGACACGACGTCCAGAGCAGTGGCATAAGGAATGATCCCTGGAATAGAAAAATTGATAAATTTTCATAATCAGCCATTGGATATGTGCTTAAGTTTTGAGAGCCGCAATTCGGCAATTATGAGGGAACTAGTGGCCCATGCCGTCATTATAAATGACGGCAAAAAATTAACACTTCACCGTAACCCCTGCCGTTTTTTGGGCTTCCTCATTTTCCCCCTATCTAGTACTGAAGAAAGATATTCCAAGGTATCCAACTTATTTTTCGCCTTATGAAATCTGAATTTTCTCCTATCTAATTAGTTCTATTTTTCCCCTGTCTAATACTGAAGAAAAAGATTCCAAGGTACCCCACTTTTTTTTTACATTTTGAAATCTGAATTTCCTCCTATGTTATTAGTTCTATTTTCCCCCTATCTAATACTGAAGAAAGAGATTCCACGGTACCCCACTTTTTTTACATTTTGAAATCTGAATTTTCTCCTATGTTATTCCCGTAGAGCGTGACAGGAAAGATATAAATATATAAATAAATAAATAAAAAAAAACACGACGTGAATTATTATATAGTAGATAGGGGCAACTGCCCCGGGGCCCCTGCCAAGAGGCTCCTATGGAAAAAAATCACACAAAAAAATATGGTACGTGCTTATTTCGTTATTCAAACGTAGCTACACATATCTTCATGGTTATGGTGGCCCCTAGCTTAATATGTCATGGCCCCTTTGCGTAAGTCGAACTCTCTACGTTTAACTTCTCTAACAGAAGCGATCAAATCTACCGGGCTTTGCAAAAGTCCTGACCTGTTTTGTCTTTTCAAAGTGTAAAACTCATTGCAAAGACTTGATGAAATTTATTGACAATGGCTTATTTCCATAACTATATCAGGTAATATAATAACTGGTAAAAGTGCTCATTTTTATACATTGTTGGTAATGGAAACAAAAAGGATAAAGATAGCAGCTCTCCTTCGCGCGGGTCACCAGAAGGCGAATATTGTTAGGTTGCAAAATGTCAGTTTATCACCAGTGAAACGGGTCGAAAACCGCCTTAAGAATAATGTAAGCTTCGAAGATCGACCACGTACAGGCAGACCACAAGTTATTCAACGGAAGAATGTTCGAAGAGCTTTTGAAAATGATGCAAAACTCAAAACGACTGAATTTGCGAACAAGAAGATTTCTCTGTCAACCGTGTCAAGACCTGTAAAGAGTGAAGGTGGAAAGAGCTTAAAGTGTCAGAAAAAAATCGCTGCTAACTGCTAACATGGTTAAAAAGCGCCAAGAGCGATGTTCCCGTGTTCTTAGCGACTACGAAAAGCAAATGCATTCACATTATAAAACTGATGAAAGAGCCCTCAAGTCGTACACACTTATTTAAAGCCTGTGGACGGACGTACACGCACTTGACTGTGCATCTACTATAAAAACAGAAAAATCAGTAATTTCATTGTTCGCAACAATTTGTCAAAAGCTTCAACGAGTCATCTTGATAGGTCCGCCGTGGTGTACAAATTTAAATGTGAAAACTGAGAATGCACGTCTCTGAATGTATGCTACGTCGGGCTTACCAGGATGACTCTACGTAATAGACTTTGTTATCACAAAGACCACGGCGCCATATTAAATCACTACAGGAACGTTCACGATCGCAAACCCACTAAAGAAGATCTTGAACATACTACTAAGGTCTTGTACAATGAGCAAAACAGGGACCATTTAAATATTCTAGAGGCATTGCTCATCTATGAGCATCAACCAAATCTAAATGAGAACACCGTGGATTCTTATTGACTCAAGTTGTTCAATAGGAATCCACGTATGCACATTGTTGGAACCTAGAGTGACGGACGGGATTGCCCCCTTGTGGTAGCCGCCATTTCATGGCGGACAGTTGGTGAGGAATGCAGTGTTATGAGGCTGATCCTGAACTTTCATACTTTAGCAAACAGTATCTAGTCATGTGTACAAAATATATGAGATATTAGCTGATAGTCTTATGTTTACAACTTCGTTCTAGTCTAATCTACTGGTGTTTGTGTATTTCAGATTTTATAAGTAGCCTGATGTTGATGTCTGGCACATCGAAACGTTGCTTTTTAGTGCTCTGATATACTACTTTGAAAAAATTATTAGAAATGAATACAAGTGTATGTTTAACTTCCTTAACACGCAATGAACTACAGAGACTTGAAAAGTCATGGAAATCGAGTCGTCATTTTCTCAGATAAGAAGACCTTCACCGTGGATTCTGTCTTCAACAAACAGAACGATCGAGTTGTGAGCTTTGGCCAAGACATCTCTTGATGTTCTTTATGTCTCCACAACAAAACATCCGGCTTCTGTGATGATGCTTGGCGTTGTGGCCTCCAATGGAGAGAAGATGCCTCCAGTGTGGTTCAAGGGCGGTTACAAGTTGTCAGGGGCTGAATACAGCGATATTATGGCCACAAAAGTTCTTCCTTGAATCAGAAAAATTGTCAAAGAGGGAGATTACGCGTTTCAGCAAGTTGGTGCACCATAAACAAAGCTTTTACGAACTTCGGATGGAAAATTATTAAAACAGGTCAGGACTTTTACAAAGCCCGGTATATAGGAATACATTACTGAGAAAACGTCATGGCAGCATTCTGCATTTGGGTTTGTACACAGTCGACAAAATAGCTTAGAAGCCCTTAATTAAGCCCCTAAGAAATTACAGGATCAGGATACCAACTTTTATTTATCGGGTGCTTACGCCTCAAGACAGACATGCGGCCATAACTTCTAAACTTGCTGCGTATTTATATCACAATTTTATACATTCGAAAAGCTTTTTCAAGTGATTTACATAAAACAAAGGTGCTGTGTGTGGTCGGTTTTACATGATTAACGTAACGGGTATTAAAAAATTCACAGAAACTGAGAAATTTGTACCCCAGTTTTATTTATGACGATAATTATGCAAAAACAATTTAACCTTATACAGTATCGCTGATCGCTGAATGAATCTATTCAGTAAAAATGAACGTAATTCGATCGTTCGTAATGCAACTGTATATTAATGTCTTATAGAGTATAAAAAGTTTGAATTAAAGACATTTCTCTAACTCGGAGTAATGCTTAGGACGACATACAGTCAAAAGCTCACCCTACTTGGCAGACGTACATGTAAAAGTAGTCAAGACATTGAATTATTGTGAAAAATCTTATATTTTAATCGATAGTACTAGCTCAAATAGACATGAACTATTCATTTCAACGTAAATAGTAAGTTCTCAAAAGGACTCTGAAAATTGCGCTTTTAATTATTTATTGAGGAAAATATCAAAACTGCTAACACATAATGTATTCAATACTCGCAGTTACTATTCAGTTACAAATCCGTCTCGTTGTAGTTTACAGCACAGAGTCCGTCTACATTCTTGCAGGCGAGCGTCACACATGCTTCAGGTTTTAGGTCACAAGAGCCCAAAATTGACGTGTCGGGTACACCCCCCCCAAATTTGGGTTAAGTCGGGTTAGAAACGTCGGGTCGAAATTGCATAGATCCAAAAAGTTGGGTATTTAGACAAAGGTTCTAACCGTCGGGTAAGGTTAGGTAGGCAAGGTCTGTTTTTTTTTTAGAAACAAAAAACCCGAAAACGTGAATTTTGGGCTCTTGGTGACATAAGGTTAGGTAATATGAGACCGCTCTTCAACGCATTAAGCTTTTTGATATTCTGCATGGGGATTCCTTTTATGGACATTGATTTAGAATTATTCGCAAATTCTCGATGGGGCTTAGGTCAGGTAACTTGCTGGGCAACTTCATACCATTAACTTTGTTGTCATTAAATCATTCTTGCGTTAGTTTTGATGATGGCTTTGTGCCGTTGTCTTGTTGAGATCGAGATCCAATCATCCTCAAGTTAGGAGGAATTAATAGACTAGAAAAGTTTTTCATTGAGAATATCTCTGTATATGATGGCTTTCATTTTTGCTCCAATGATCTTCAATTCTCCTGTTTCCCATGAGGAGAAGCATCCCCAAACCATAACACTACTCCTTCCAAATTTAACAGCTATGAAAGAGTTTCTTGAAGCATAGACTTCTCCATTTTTCCTCCATATATATCTTCTAGGGTTGTGTCCGAAAATTGTTATCTTCTCCATCAGACTTCCCAAAATGTATCTGGTTTCTAAAGACGCTCGTTAGCAAACTTCAAACGGTCATCAACCTGTTTCTTCTTCAGCAATTCAGTTTTTTTTATGTGACCTCGGGTTTATGCCACTCTGAAGAAGAGTTCGACTGATGGTGTCTTTACTTGACAGTTATTTCAGCCCTCTACAAATCTTCTCTTATCTTGGTACGAGTCACATCTGGGTTATGTTTTACATTTCTGATAATGAAACTTTCTTTTTCTAAATATTCCAAGTTTGCTAGTAGTCAATTTGTTTAAAACAACCCGGGAATAAAATTTTGTAATAGCACTAATCACTGTATTAAAATTGTCGACAATGTTTCGGCATAAAACACTTGCCATCTTCAGGTCTATAAATAAAATCTGTGAACATAAGAGAACCAATAAGTTTAAATTTCTCAAACTATTATAAAATGCTCACCTATATAACTATTTTCATTGCACAAAGAAAATACGGATCACGAGAAAATATCACAGTCAAAATGCATAAGTATCACAGTCAAGATTTTATGTATCACAATCAAATGTTGCACAGTAAGTTCCACAAGTGTCAACACAGCAACAACCTCGCCCTAGCACCACTTTGTTCGAAGTGAGGGTTACCTGTCTGTGCGCCCTTTATATAGGGAGCACCTTACTGGAAATTTCTAGATCAGTATAGTTTTAAAAAGTTAAAACTTTGATCGTACTTCACATTTATACAAGGATTATTTTGCTTGATGCTAATTGCTTCCGCTATTTTTAGATTAAGGACATTGTGGTGGCTGAAAATAATTGAGAAACTATTAATAAGAGTATCGGCTGGAGGAGCATTCATATGATGTTCGTGAAGTACGAACAAAGTTTCAACTTTTTAAAACTATACTGATCTAGAAATTTCCAGTAAGGTGCTCTCTATATAAAGGGCGCACAGACAGGTAACCCTCACTTCGAACAAAGTGGTGCTAGGGCGAGGTTGTTGCTGTGTTGACACTTGTGGAACTTGCTGTACAACATTTATATAATAATAATAATAATAATAATAATGTTTATTGAAATCATTTCTTTACAGAAGGCTAATAAAATTATAAAAGCAAATCACTACACACGTAAAGCAGGTAAAATGTTTCAAACCCACTAAATTAGTCGTATGACTATTTGGGGCAACAAT
>LQNS02000377.1:26683-37561 GCA_001587735.2 Parhyale hawaiensis
GTCGGAACCATGGTTTCAATTTTTGGTGGTATATAGTTTCCAACTCGGATTTTTGGAAGACCATTCAGTTCGTAAAGGGAATTGAGCACTTCTTCAAATATATTGCCTTCCTCGGTGCATTTCAACATCGCTAGGATAGTGCAGGAATAGACCCGAATTAGACGAGCTGTCTCAAGACCAGGATTCAGCACAGAATCCGCATAGCTAAGGCCAGGTTGGCTAGATACATAAAATCTATGATACTATGATACATAAAATCTTGACTGTGATACTTATGCATTTTGACTGTGATAGTTTCTCGTGATCCAAATTTTCTTTGTGCTATGAAAATAGTTATATAGGTGATCATTTTAGTAGTTTGAGAAATTTACTTATTGGTTCTCTTATGTTCAAAGATTTTATTTATAGACCTGAAGATGGCAAGTGTTTTATGCCGAAACGTTGTCGACTATTTTGATACAGTGATTAGTGCAATTGCAAAATTTTATACCCGGGTTGTTTTAAACAAACTGACTAATAGCAAACTTGGAATTTCTAGGAAGGTTGAAAAGGCTTTCAAATCGAACTGTAAACTTAATGCTGATATACAATTTTTTCAACTAAACTGTCCGTTGCGCCAGTAATTTTTCTCAGACGGCTGTTCCTGGGTCCACTGGTGACAGAATCTGTCTACCTCATTTTCGCAATCACGCTCCCAACCGTGTTTTGCATCAAGTTTCAGAGAGTTGGATGCCTTTCTGTATTCGGGACCTTCTCTTTACAGGTCCACTATGCGTTTTCAAAGGTATTTACATAACTCTAAATACTTGGAAACGGAAACGACACTACTGGTTGCTTTAAATGTTTTCAATGGAGGTTACTGGTTCATATGGGTAGATTCCAACACACGCGTGTTCGGGATGAGCTAAAAATTTTCATTTGAACGAGACAGTAACTACATTGAAATTCACGTCAAGCTAGAGCACTCTGAGAGTGCATACCTCCTCCAAGCAAGGTAACAGTTACGAAAAATACAATCGGCTCTAAGACCATGATTTTCTTGGTTTCAACATCGTAATCGAATCATTTGTGCCTTTCAACAGTGTTAAAAGCTTCAATAATTTTTCTGAAGATCTGTTTATAATTTTTTAAATCATGCTGTTGACAAACATTAGTCAAACTCGTCAACGGAACAACCGATTTTCACCAAAATTTATTCAGTTATGTCTTTTGACATTACTAACAACTCCTTTCAATTTCATAAAGATCCATTCACACCTTTTAGTAATTGTGCTGACAAACACAATAATTCAAAACAATGACAAACTAAAGAACGAACCAACAGATCACAAAAATTTGGTCATTTACACTTCGTGATATACCAAACAATTCGTGTAAATTTCATAAAAGTCAGTCCATAACTTTTTGAGTTGTGGCATTGAGAAAAGTGAGGCAGACAAACAAACAAATAAACGGATGGACGGATCTTCACAAAAAATAGTAATCTGTTCCTTTTAACATACCTAACAATCCCTGTAAATTTCTTCCAAATCCCTCCATAGACAGAAAGACCGATAAATAGACAGACAAATCCGAGAAAAACTTAACCTCTTTGGCTGAGGTAAAAAAAGCTATAGTATCCTTACAAATTTATAATAATAAATTCATCGAATACTTCTGAATCAGCCCATTTAATATTGTTTCGAATACATAAAGTTAGAACGCAGCGATTTTAATTATCCTTAGAAAACTTACTATTATCGTTGATATGAATAATTGATGTCTCTTTGAGTTACTATTATTGATTTGTATTTGGAATTTTTACAATAATTCAATGCATTGCATACTTTTGCGCATCACTGTGTGTATGTCGATGAACACAAAGGGAGCCGACAACACAAAGCTAAGATAAAAGAATGTCCTCACCTCCCTTGATCGGGTAGCCAAGGCAACCCTGGCTTGCTTAATAGAAGAGCTCAATTCTTTGGCGAAGTGAGAAGGAGTAAATATTAGTGGGATTTTTGGTTTTGATAAAGTATTACCACTAAAATGTATAGATCTATAGATAGATGAAGAGTATATCTAAGTAGCTGACGCATTTTTTCTTGTCAGCGACATTGACCTGTAAAGGGTTCCTGAAAATTTTAAATGGAATTTTTGAGGTTAAGGTAGCAGAAATATATAGTCATAAAGTTAAGAAACGTTCTATAGTGTCAATTGTGCATATTTAATACGATTAAATGTTTTCCACGGCGCACCCGTTCGTCCTCGCTCTCGAGTACGCAAGTCTACACCCCCATTGGATCGTGACAGAATCACCGTTCTACATACTAGTCTCAGGGAAGTATACTAAGTAAAATCAGTTTCTTTATTTCTCGAATTAGGTTTAGTCGCAGCACTCACCAGCTTTGGCCAAGTTCAGGGCGTCGTCCAGCAGCTGCGCTCGGTTGGTCTCAGGAATAAGGGTGTGGTTGCTCTTGAGTTGGGCTATAAGAGCCTGCCAGGTGGAAGTGTCGTAATTGACCCGATAGTAGCCTGCCTGCTGGAGGTTGAAGAGCACCCAGTCGTCGCCACCAGCAACACCGGGCAGAACTTTTGTAGTTTCTTCCCTAGACATCCAAGTGACGGGAGCGTCGAGGTTCCGCAAAGAGCTGCTGGCTGTGGTGTACGTTACAGGGATCCACCAGGTGTACGACGGCTCGCTGTTTGTTTCATCAGATTCGACTGATAAGAAACGTTTCTGGAAGTATAATTTATGTTGTTTGCTGTAGAATACGAAGCGCGGAGTCTATAGAGTTAAACTACGTCTCCCATGAAAACAAGCGTATAATTTCTGCTCAGTTGCAATGATACCTACAGAAAGAATAAGCAAGAGAGGGGGCACTCAGTGCACAAATTCCGTAAGCAAAAGATAGTGCCTGAGTGAACTACAGCTCTTTGGTGGTCAGGTGAGAAAGGATTCGTACGTTTGGGTTAAAAGCTATATGATGTGCTAGTACTAGGAGAGAAACTGCAGCTAGAAAAATTATGAATTAGGCATATTTAGCACAGACTGTTACAGAGTGTTACAGCTGCCTCGATACAACTTTCCAGGAGCTGCAACCGTTTAACTACCGGTGAAGCTGAAGCAACGTCGCCCCCCCCCCCCTCCCCATCAACGTACCTGCGATATGTTCAAGTCCCCATCGTCGCTGACAGAAACGGTGATGTAGGGGTACCCCATTTGCAGGGTCCAGGTGTCCATGATATCCTTGACTGAGACACCGTCCGGCACAGAGGTGCCAGCGTGAGCTGTGAGAGCTTCATAGAGATCGTCTTGTGTGGCAGTTCCATAGGCGCTGAGTGGTGAAAAATAGGTATTGCTTTCGTTAGTGGTGCAGTCCAAGACGCTATAACAGATACATACTTTGCTGTATAACTCCCTTTATTATTTAATTGTAATCAGTGATGACTTGCGTTTTCGGTCCATCACCATTTGAAAACACGCAGCTTATCACGGAAAAACATTGAAGATTGGTTACATTTCAAAAATATAGGTACAGTTCATACCGGGATAATAATAACCATTTTTATAAGGTCATTACTTGTCAACTTACTGCTTGTTTAGGTAAGTCTTGAGTCCTTCCTTAAAGGAGTCGTTACCCAAGAAATGCTCCATCATCCTGACCAGACTGCCTCCTGCACGCAGTAGTGAAATAAATGATCATAATTTATTCTCGATACAGCAGAGCTGCTCGCTTCTTACATAGATGACTTCCACAATGAGTCAGAAGAGCATTTGTAACTTCCGTGATTGTCTACCAGAAAAAAACTTTTGATATAATGAGAAAAGCTGGAAAGCTAATAGCTTAAGTGGTGCCAGTTTTTTGTTCCCGTTATATTCAATAGGTTCTAGATGCCCTCTCTCAGGTATTCCTTGTTGCTTACAGCAATAGATAAAAAAGAATTATGCATGGTGCCGTAATGGAGGCAAACGGAGCCTGAAAAGGATAGCTTACCAGGTTAAATAGATTTCTAAAATCCACAGCGTAGAGCTGCAAGTAAGAAGATACACCCGATTCGAAGAAAGCATTGACAAAGGGTGCATTCTACGTATTAGGCAGTGAAATGCAACTTATGCGGGTGGACTTGTTCGAAATTTTGAGGCAGGTGCCTTGGCTTCGACTTATTGATTAAAGCTTTTTTCAACCGTTGATTCTTTGTCAGTGACCTGCAATACTTATCGGTCCGCTTCTAACATCTGGTACACGATTCAGGGATGAAGCAAAAGTTTCTGTCTAGAGTTCCGGTCAAGTCAAGTAAGCTTGGCTTAGATCGACTTTGATGACCCGATCGAACGTGCCAATAATAGGACTAACCTTTGCTATATGTTATCGTGTCGAAGAGAGCAGTGATTTGGGAGGTGGTATTGGCTTCCGACTTCAGTGGATGCGAGGTCAACTGACTGTCCAACGCCATGGCCCTTTGCAGATGATTGTACACGAACTGGTCCATCATGCCCCAGGACGGCTCATGCTGCAATGCAGAAGATGAAGACATATACTCGAATAAAATTTAGAAGCATCTGCTATAGCTCAGAATTTTAGGTAACTTCTTTAAAGGGTGGTAACGTTATTTCTAAGTATCACGAAAATTGAAAAATATGACCAGCTTTGAAAAAAGATCGTTTTAGTTATTGCTTCATGCGAAAAATTAGTAAGCATCAAGCTGCATCAAATGTTGCAGCAGCCAGCGGTTTGATAGTTGTCAAAGGCCGCCATTTGCTAAAAATCATATCATGTGGAACATTTAAGAAAGTCACTTTTTACATTCAATGGAAGATGAGAGCTCGTATTAATAGCCATAGATATGTGAATACAGGGGGGGGGGGCTACTTCATACACAGAAACTTAAAAATGATAATAATAGTATTGCATCACTCATTGTTGCAAGAGTCACTCATAGATTACTACACCACGGATGAGCTTGAATGCTTGTAATAGTATTTATGGTAAAGTATCTTTAATTGAAGCTAAGGCAATATTATTGATCATTCTTCAATGTATTTGCTGTCTATTAAGAACGAAGAATTACCACGAACTTTACCCATCAGCTACTAGGAGGACAAAAAATTACACGCAATAGTTGCGGCGGAAGTCTTGAAAAACTGAACATGAGATACGGGAGAGCTAAAAAAAAATAAACTTCAATTGACTTTTAAAATTTTAGTGCCAAGCAAATGCAGAGCTGCACTCCTATAATGAAGTAAACAATTATTATCCAAAGCATTCGACTCATCACTTCAAGGGTTGCGAAAATTATTGATTAACAAACGGGTCTGCTGCATGTATAGGACGCTACCGGCATAGGTACTTTGTGGGCTACCAGCATGAGATTCGGTTATATTGTAGTATGTGTGTGTGTGGCTATAAGTTAAGCTTGGCACCTATTTTAACTGAACAGCACCTATTCTTAGCTTACCTACCCTATTTTAACAAAATGTAATACTCTAAGGTAGGCCACAGACATGTACTATGTCGGAATCTGTAACCATTTAAGCACTCCGAGAGCGCATGCCTCCGGCAAGCAAGGCAACGTTGACAAAAATTTAAAATTATTCCTGAAGCTATGATTTCTTCTTTATCAGCTCCAAAATCTGGTCATTTGTGCTGTTTGGAAGTGACATATTGCCCACTAGAACTCCTCATGGCGAAAGACCATCACCCGCGGTGGGAGCAAATTTCACCGCCGTCGTTTTTTATTGCCAGCTAATACAAATTTTTTGGCATGGGTCGCATCGAGGGCAACCTCCCAGACTCCTTTCAAAAACTATGAACATTGCTTTTGGAGCTATCTTGATGACAGATAAAAAGACAAAAACATAACCTCCTTGGCGGAGGTAACTATTGCTTCGTTGCCAGTCTCCGAACAAGAGGCCAGCCTGACACTCACGTGGTGAAGTCCAAAATTCTCTAAGTAGGAAGCAAAACCTTCACTGAGCCAAAGGTCCGACCACCAGTCTGCTGTCACCAGGTTGCCAAACCACTGGTGGGCCAGTTCGTGCACAACCACCACTCCCACTCGTTGCTTGTTGCTTGTGGACGACACTTCCTCGTCGTACAGCATTGCAGTTTCTCTGCGTTGAAATCATGAAAAATTAGCAGTGTTACCTATTTAAAGCAAATTCTTATGGTTACATATAACTCTTATCCTCAACTAGGTACTTACGTATAACAAAACAGGTTAAAACTGTGACAACACAAATCTCATTGCCTTAATTGAAAGCTTACCGCTCGTGTATCACAAGCGATTTGTAGCAAATGATGCATGATATCATGCTATGGTAATAAAAATTAGCATTTGGGAGTATATAAGAAACAAGACGACAACCTATTTATCATGGCTCTGGTTGGTAACCATGCTACATTTGTAGGTAGCATACAGTGCACACAACTCTCCGATGTAATGGAACAATTGACAAGATCAGTACTATTTTCCTAGGATTACGCTTCAGACTTTCATCAGGATGAGGTATGTGAAACCACAAAAAGCTAAAAGTCAAACTGAATTCAGAATGCTCTTCGATGCCCCGTTCCTCGAAGTCCATTGCATTGAAAAATTCAAGATTGGTTTATCATGCATATATCGATGTAGATAAACATTCAGCTTTTAAAATTTCTCGTGGTAGTAATGTTGCTACAGCTGCGTTGATTCTGCAATACCTCACGCAATCGCTTTTACTTTTGATATGCTAATGCGTGGATGCGAAGCCTAGCGCTCCCTTACCTGTATGTCACGAGGCCCCAGTTCTCCATGGCACCAGAAGCGAAGTCTGGAACAGCGACATTGTCCAGCTTGGGAAGAGCGTAGGGAATGTCGAAGTAGTTTTCAAAGAATTCGAGAACTGACACCCCAACATTCAGCGCATAGTCGGCTTGGCTGAGAGCTTCTGGTCTTGTAGACACTGTTGAAATGTGTTCAATAAAAATTAGAGCACGCTGAGAACGCATACCTCCGCCAAGCGAGGCAACAGTAGCAAAAAATTCAAATTGGCTCTGGAACCATAATTTTATTTGTATAAATTCAAAAATCTAATCATTTGTGTCTTTTGATATTAATAACAGCTTGTGCAATTTTCTTGAAGATCTGCTCATAACTTTCTGAGTTATACTGCTAAAAACGTTAAGACAAACATTAGTCAAACATACAAACGAACGAACCGATCTGCACTAAAATTTAATCATTCATGTCTTTTAACATTACTAACAACCTTTATAAATTTCATAAAGATCCATTCATTATTTTTTGAGTTATTGTGCTATCAAGCATAAAATTAAAAACAGTGACAAACGAACGAAGAAACGGATCATTACCAAAATTTGGTCATCTACTCTTTATTATATACCTAACAATTGATATGAATTTCATAAAAATTCATCCATAACTTTTTGAGTTATGGCATTGAGAAAAATGAGGTAGACAAACAAACAAGCAGATGGATATATCTTCACCAAAAGGTAATCATCTGTTCCTCCTAACATACCTAACAATCCCTGTGAATTTCGTCCAAATCGGTTCATAACTTTTTGAGTTATCTTGGTGACAAACAGACAGACAAAGAGACAGACAGACAAACACGATGAAAACATAACCTCCTTGGCGGAGGTAATTGGCTGGTGAAAAATACGGGAAACAGTCCACAGACGATGAAGAAAATCGCCTAATTCCGAAAATGCTGTTAAGAATGGAAATAAATCGCTGCTGTGTCGGAAAATGAGATACCGTACATACTTAGAGTCACAAAAAAATACCATGTGTTTGTCTAATGAATGTCTAATGAAAACGGAACAAAATTTTCTAAGTATCTTAAGCAGCGATCAAATAATGAGAACTAATGGTAGATGGTATTCGTACTCACCTAGGAACGAGACGTTTCCGTTTTCGTTAACCACCACACGCTCGTTGCTTTCGAAGTCGGATACCATGAACGCCAAGAGAAAAGTGGACATTTTCACCGATTTCTGGAATTTGTCGAGCACCCAGCCTGGCTTTGCCTCGCTGTGTAGGAATGAATAAAGTATTGTAGTAATGGTAGTGTCTGTCCATTTCCATTCGATGATTGTTTGAGTCATTGTGTGTGTTCATGGATTTCCTAACTTCAGAATCAGCCTCAAATTCTTACCCCAGTAGAATATCTTTACATTTTGTTGACTATACTACAATCTGTGAAACTCTAGAGCTAGACCGCTCAGTTGAGCAGTCCAGCGGCTCTCCAAGTATTTTACAATTTTAGGCTCGATAGTCTCTGCACTCATTTGGATGAGTCATAAACCACTTTAGATATGCTTAACATACGCAACTGAAATGTCATAATTTCCACAAACAACTAATTGCGCGGTAAATGCGGGCTTTAATCTGTCATTTAAGCCTTCACGGTCTCCCTATAACTGCTCTGTGGCCTCCTATATATAGACTGCTACTGAATCGCTGATCTAAATTAAGTTCAAGATCTTCTGGTTTAGCTCTGTTGTAAGCCAGCTGTTAGATTAAATTTTGTCCATTAGATAAACAGCAACAAAGAGAGGAACGCACTTAATCCCAAAAAAGAGCCCAACTCCAGCTTCCAGCCTCCTGCCAACAATACTTAGGTATCGCCGGAGTATAAGATGCAATAAAAATATAAGCATATTTATGTAACTATAATGTGCAGAGAAGGTTTTCGACTATTGCCCAGCTCTGGTTTAAACTCAAATTAACATTTTGCAGCAATGAATAGAAAGTCAATTCTCCAAGGTAAAGGTAGCTAAAATCAACTTTTATCGCAACCCTCCACCGCTGTAAATATAGGCCAACTGACGACCACTGAGCCCTGAGGAGTATGTATAGAGGTGCAGTCGACCAATCTACACATTTTGTAAACACAGTTGCATGAAAATCCCAGAGAAGCACTCGAATTAGGAGCGCATACCTCCGCCTGGTAAGGCAATACATATAAAAATTTAACTTTGTCCTAACTCTAAAATTTTTGTCTTTGCCAAGATATGATAAACTATTCCGCGTATAATATTCCAAGCAGTTCTTAGATATTTTGTGAAGATCAGTTCAAAGCTTCCTGGGTTATGTTTTAACGAGCAAAAAAAAAAAGACGAACAGAGCGACAAAAGCACAAAAGGGTAAACGCATTATGTCAAAATTTGGTCATTTGTTACTAACATTTGTAACAGATCCTGCAAAGTTTATCATCACTTTTTCAGTTATGTTACTGACAAACCGAACAACAAGCATAGAATCAAACAGACAGATGGATAATCACAATAACACAAAAACTTGGTCATTTGCTGTTCGTAGCATTTCCTGGAAATTTTTTTTAAAATTCGTCAAGTTTTTTTGAGTGATGTTGCTAAGATTAAAGCAGGTGGATGAACAAACGGTTGAATGGACTTTCCCCCATAATTATTCATCTGTTCCTCCGAACATACCTAACCGCTCCTTGCAAATTTTGTGAAGATCGGTCCAAAGTTTTTTGAGTTATCTTAGTGACAGACACACAAATAGAATAATAAACAAACTCCGATAAAAACATAACCTTCTTGGCCGAGGTAATTAAGACGGTGATTGATAGATTAATTAGAAATAATAAGGAAAAGCAGTACGTTTCCATCGTGCGAAACGTCAATTATAAAAATTTAGACCTATATAGGTACCATAACTATATATCCAGATACCAGAGATTTTGTGGAGCTGCTTAATTAATCAGCAGAATATATTTTTTCAAACTGAGTAATAAAAAATGGGTCCTATTTTTTATGAAACATGCAAAACTATAATTTCTTTCAACACCAGTTCTCAGACGTACGATGCCGCGAGACATCTTATGAAAATAAAAGATTTATTTCTTAAACAGTAACTCGAGTTATATTCAGCGCAGAATTTAATTTCTGTAAAAACCGGCTTGATATGTTTTGTACTATTACAGTACATTGAATAATTACTGAAATATCCATTTTAAGCAGTTAGTTTGTTTGATACACTAAAGGCAAAGATGAGAAACATCGCTACCCTAACAGACCATTCGGCTGCCCCTACATGCATCTGAATTACGGTCTTGGTTTCCGGGGCGCCCATTTAATCGATCTTCTAGGCAAGTGAAACTAAAAGTTTAATTACTACAACTATTTTGTTTCACAATAGGAGGCTCAGAGTCTGGGACGAGGTCGGTGCTTCCTAGGCCTCATGGACGGCCGCATGCGCAGCATGGCTCGCACTTGTCGCAGTTCGAAGGAGGTGAAGAAAAATTTCTGCAGCAGACGTTGCATGATTTTCTTTGTAAAGAAGGTATCCGTGTAAGCTCTTTACGTGATTTTGAAAAGAAAGACCGTGTAGACGATGCATACAATAGTTATAAATATGGGAAAGTGCTCGTACGGGAAGTAGAGGACAAACTGGAAGAACTACGTATTAAGTTGAGACCTCAAGTAGGAAGACATATTGCGTAATTTCAAAAATGGTATACCTTCCAATTTCTCAATTTGTTTCCATAGGAGACCGGTTTGGGCACTTTTATGAATCGCGATGCAAAACTTGTCCTTTTCATAACAAACGCTGGTGCCATTCTTAGTCATCACCGCAATTTGGTGACGGTGGGCGTGGACATCTTGTTTACTTGCATAAAAGACCCCGAAGACTGCCGGAATAACGACTGCGTGATCCGATACCTCAACGGCGCAAGCGTACAGCCCCGTTCCGCATCCCAAGCAATTGCCAGGCTGAGGACGGAATTTCGTTGTTCTTTTGGGAGTCGAGTCTGGTTCTTCTGGCAGCCGATTGCCTCGAATATCGAGCCAAAAGGAACTTAGATTGAGTCCTCGGATTGATGGATCACGAGCTATGTTGACAATGTCACACCTCAGGGTATAGCTT
>LQNS02000379.1:12324-23223 GCA_001587735.2 Parhyale hawaiensis
CTCTGACCTGTCCTCCTGTCATGGAGAAGCCTCGGCTATGCGAGTCTAAGTGCTACCGACAGAGGTACTCTGCTACGCTTCACCACTGCAAAAGTGTTCATTGGAACATTCAATCTAAAATGAGCAGTAGCAACAAACGACTTTTTCAAAATTTTAATTGATTCTGTAATGTGTTTGTTTTACTACCACCAGATTTGATTGGATGCATCTCTAAATGCGTCTGGACGCTATTGGACGGAGTTTAGGTAGACCCGTTGGATTGGATTGTCAAAGTCCTTTTGTATTGTTTTTCAAGTAGTGTATTATGGGGTGGAAATGGCGGGCGACATGCCGGGGCGGAGATGGCAAACCACAAAAAAAAAAACGGGGAAAAAGCATGGACAGAGCTGAGCTATAGGCTATAGCTACCATATGGAAGCATATAATGTGGTCTAATAAACTAAGTATCAAAACTCTAACATGTTTTTAAGTATTTTTAAAAAATTTTCGATTGAGACACTGTGAAAAAACACCCTACAAAAATTCATTTTCCTGTCACCCCGTTTTTTCTAATTTGTGATTACTCAAATTCTAATGATGCTAGAGTAGTGAAACTTCTGATGTTGGCAGCTGGTATATGTGTGTTTATTTCCTGTGTATCTCGACTCTTTACCCGACTTCATGTACATAGGGTGGAGGCGTTAGTCTCCGATCACCGGCTTAGTCTCCAATCACTTTTACACCCCTCCATTAAAAAACTGATGCACGACTAACCATCGATGCTAGGAAGATCAGCTCTGGCTCAAATCGTAGCCAAAGAAATACTTTATACGTCCTGCAAATCATAAATTTAAATTCCCCAAACTCAAAGTTTAGGAATTTTTTAAATGGCAAAATTGCTTGATAATGTGCCTATTTTTTTGGTAGGCCTATTATGAAAACTACCACTCTCGGGAAATAAATTTTTTGAGGGGTTTGCTTGCACTAAAGTCGCAGTATCAGTGTTTGACATCGTAGTACACATATTGGACTAGCTTCTGGCAATTTTTTCATGAGTCCACTTAGCATCCCCTACGGGTTGGGGGGGGGGGAGGGTGATCGGACATTGCAGGCAAAAAACATGCATGTCGTTAGTCTCCGACCAAAATTCAAAATGGATTGGATGTTCCAATGAACACTTTTGCAGTGGTGAAGCAAAGCAGAGTACCTCTGTCAGTAGCACTTAGACTCGCATAGCCGAGGCTTCTCGATGACAGGAGGACAGGTCAGAGTCGTCACACTCATATAAGACAGATACCCAAGTACTCTTTCAATTTTTTTCAAAATTTCGTCATTTTCCCATGACTGTGAGGCATTTCCTCAGTATTTATGCCAAAATCTGCGCTGAATTCGCTGTTAGGCGTTTCTGTGATGTTTGAACGAAGTCTCAGTTTTTTTTTTATATATCTGGTCATGCCTCCTTGTAATCCTCATTCTTATTCCTCCTTGCAGACTATATCAGGCCGGCCAGGACACTCCAGCTTCACCTGAGTTGTACGACGAGCGATTATTCTTTTGAGGTCTCCAAAAACGATGGGCTTTGGGAAGGTCTGAAACTCCAGAGGTACTCTGCTTCGCTTCACCACTGCAAACGTGTTCATTGGATCATTCAATCTATTGGCAGTGGCTTGCTCCGCAGAGTACCTCTGTCGGTGGCACTGATATACCCACAGTAAAGCGGGAGCGGCGCAGGGAGGGTTTTTGGAGCTCCTTCATGGAGAGTGCTGGCCCTTGGAAGTGCTGTTCCGCGTTCGTGAAGGCCCGTAGTTTAAAGTTGGCAGCTTCCCCTGTGAACAGAAGGCAGAACAAACAAACCACTTACCAGCTGACTGCAGGCAACTGCTTTCCCCTGTACTCGTTTATTCGAATTATTTTAGTTAACTAATGGAATCCCTTTCGGGTTCCTGTCCGTTAGGCATGTGATTAATTGTGTAAAAGCAATGGGAGCAGTTGCCTGTAGGTAGGATGCCTTGGGACCACCCCTGGAGGTTTAATTTTGTGTAGGATTATAGGAAACCATATACATAATATGACACACACAGCCTAGTAATTTTAAGCGCTTACTGCTCTGTCAGGAGAGGTTTCCTCGTTGTTGTGGAGACGTGGTTCTGTCGACCTAGTCTAAATAAGTCGTTATGACTGCCATAGCGAGCACTGGCGTTGCCTCCTCCCAACCTCTGGTTCTTCTTGAAGATCAGTGGTAGACTTCAAATTTTCTCAAGTTTCGTACTAAGAGGTAATAGAGCGAGTCTGAAACAGTGCTTAACCTGTTGCACCAGCACGCGAGGTCATGATCTGTGGTCGCCAAGTAGGGTAAACAACTTTTCCAAGTTTTTTATGAGCAAGGCCCCTCAGAGGCTGACTCGGTCAGAATTGCTAGGTATGCTCTTGTGTTAGTCTAAGAGCTATCTTGCTAGAAATTGTTCTGTACTTAGTCTAGTATTTTAATAGACTGTAGTACTGTATTGTAGCACACCAACACTTTTCTGTGCATGTAAGTATTCGAAGAATTCTGTTAACTCTGAATCTGCTCCCTTTACAGCAGATAGAATAAGCTCCTCTCAGATTTCTTTTTTATAAGCAAGACCCCTCAGGGTCTGCTATGTTTAATCGCCGGGGCTGGACATGCACTAAGGGAGCTCTGGGGCTTCCCCAGAGCATAAGATGGTGGTGCTTTACAATTACTCCCTAGTCCCTCACTGCGATGAAATGAGAGCAGGGTATATACCGTAGCTCACCTTACCCGACTGTCTCTCTCAGGTGCACTAGGGCGTGAGGTGTGCCAGGTAACAGAAAAATAAAAACCTTTTCCAAGTTTTTTTTTTATATACAAGCCAACCCCAATTTACGTCTCGGGGGGAGTTGTTCTTGTACCAGAACTTCTACAGGGACTTGGAACACCTGTGCACAAGGTTAGTCAACAGATCTATCCTTTTAGCTGTTACCAGCTCTTGTTCCGGGCTGTTGATGGAGCTTTTTACGAAAAAAGATGCCCTGCGTTGGCCCTGTTGTTGCGATCCGCCAGAAACCAGACTAGGTTGTACGTATGTCTGGGGGCTGTCCGTCGCTACATTGTACTGTACTCAAACTTCGCCCACTGCAATCGCGGTTGGCGTGATCTGTTTATACCACTGCATCCGCTGGTAGCGCTGGCCCCTTGGGACGATTGTGCGGCTTATTGCTAGCAACTTAGAATATTCCATATGCTAGGTTCTTAGACCGAAAACTTCGTTGGTCCGGTTCCCCGTGCTTGGTGGGACACGGTCTGGCGGATTTGCCGTTCAGAGAAAACACTCTGCATAAGGAGTTAATGGCAATTCTCTGAGAAGTCTTAGAACTTACTCCATCCGCGATTGTAGCCGTGCGCTCCGGCATAGAGATTATGCAGGGAAAAATAGATAAGCTCTGGCTACTGGGTTATCGTCATCTGAGAGTGGCGGTGCGGTCGTCATGACAACAGTCCCGTCACTGTAGTGAATCGGCTAAGAATCTGTAAGGAGTCGGCGGCCCTCTTCGTTGACGTAGTGATCGCAAAAACGGGATGAGCTCGAGGGAGCGTAACCTCTTCCATGATCCCTTCATCTTTGCAGTAGGTGCTATGTTCGATTTTACCCTAATGGCTGTTTCCTAGGAAACCCTGCTTGGGCGGTTTCAAATCGCCACCCGCCTATAGCTCTCTGTGCCCGTAGCTGGGGCAGCGGCACTAAGAGTGGAGGCTAACCTGGTTTTCTCCGGTAGTTCTGTCTGTGACCCTCTGGTAAAACCCGTTGGCTTTACCTTAAGCGCTAGGTGATAACTCTGGGTGTGTAAACCCTTATCACGCGAGGCGACTCCTGGTTTTTGACTCCCGCTTGAGTCGCGGAGGAGGACCTCTCTACTTTTTATTACAACTTGTTCGCTGTTTCAGGAGGTATTGGTGGCCGGGACTCGGTCTCGGACGTAGATTAGCTCTTGTGTCAGAGCCCTATGGCCTCTGCAAAACCGACGCTATTACTCGCAAGTCGAAGTAGCTTACGTTGTCTTGATCTCTTGGGCCGGACCAAATGTGTCCGTTGTCGAGAAGGCGAAAGGAATTATGCCCTGCGCCTTCCTCTGAAACCAGAAAAGGTAAACTCCGCTCGTCTGGAAAACTTTCTGCGTAAAAGGTGCACCGATCCGTGTGTAGTATACTCTCGTTCTCACCTGTTCCCGAGAAAATTCGCGTCTTTCCAGCTGAATTTCTTCTATGTAAGAGAAGGGCATAACGAGTTGTAGTACGAAGGGGCGTTTCCTGCCTGTCGGCTACACTCCCGTCGCGGCGCTGATTCTGGTCAGAAAATCTCCCTCTTCCGAACTACGGACGTTTTCGGGAGGGTTCTCCATGTAGCTTCTTCGGCCCGATTCACCACCCGGAGACGTAATTCCGGTGGTATTAGTAAGCGTATGACAACGCTTCAGAGACCTCTGTTTATGTTGAAAGTGTCTTATTTACGATGGGACTATATTGTAGGCGAACTCCAGCGGCTACAATGATAGTGTCCTCCCTGAGCTTCTTTTAGAACCACGTATCAGGTGTGGAGTTTTCTTAGGAAGCCAGGTTAGAAGAATGCAAGGGCCTCCTTCCTTATCCCCCTTCGTGAACCGCAAGCGGGGGACGAGAGGCAAATTAAAGGTAGGTAGTCCTTTACTGCCACGCAAATAAGGTCTCTCCGGTTTCTTCCGTTCGTTTATCTGTGTCTCTCAACAGTTTTTGTTTAGCCGGTGTTTAAATGCTTGTTAGTTCCTGTTGGAGTCAGAGTAATACATTAATGGAGTATTCCCTCTGGATTTCAGTGTCAGCGGCAGCTTACACCTTTGAGCATGTGACTCAGGAGGTTAAACCAGCGCCTTCAGGTCGCTAACGTTCGCTATGGCGAAGCTGCGAGTTGAGGTGGGTCTTGGTCTTGGCTAAGACGGAGAGGCTTCATCTAGGTTACCAGCCGAAACTTGGAAGTTAGTCAGTCTGCGTTCTCGGTCGTCGAGCCGAGTATGCCTTAAAAACTTCTTTTTTAGGCTTCTCGGGACGCCCTTCTTCGTGGGCTGAGAGTCTACCCTGAAGTCATCTTCATGATGACAAAGTTTCCCACGATTTACTACGAGGGTACTTGGTCTCATTGTGTTTTCCGTACTCTTATACCTGAGAACATGTGAAGGGCTGCGCCTTTGCCGTCCTTGCGATTTGTCCTGTGTGTCTCAAGGGATAGGACCTTGTACCCCTGGAAATCTGGCTGGTGTCGTGACCGCAGTGTAGGCGCACCAGCTAGATAATCTTATTTATCAACTCGTCCCCGACTGAAGTAGGGTTTAACCCTGTAGAAATTCGATTTAGGAGTCTGTAACGGTTTGTAACCTTCGTTGAATTATACCTGAATGCGACTTATAAGGAGCCGAGTGGAACTTTATCTCAGTATAGTCGCCGTTTTTCTGACCCTTAGCCATCTGGCGGTTCTTAGGCCGCTCAGCCCACTAAGGGGTTCAACTTGTTGCGTAGGTCGGAAGGTGATCCGTTCCGCTCATTTTCCTCTATGTATATAGCGGGGTTTCGGCCCCCACGGCCGGACAAATTAATCAACTTTACCCATTGTACTGGCAATGCTGGACTGTATTCTGGACCACGTTTCTTATAGTGGCCGGTAGCCGAAGAGTCTGCTCAGACCTTCTCGGTCTGAGAGAATGTAGAGCCGGGGCTTATCACCAGTTAGTCCCCGTCTCGTTTCTACGTTATGTAACGATGGTCAGGTAGTCAGTGGCCAAAACATTCTGTTCCCGTCTCTTGGCGGTGTTTACTCCGTTGCGCCATAACCACAGATATTGGCGCCACCGGGTTCCCCCCTAGGAGGGGGCCCGGAACTTGACAACGCATCTAGGTCGGTGCTAACAGGTACTAGGCCTGTCCCTAACACCGGTCATCTAGGTAGTTGCTAACAGGTACTAGGCCTGTCCCTAACACCGGTCATCTAGGCCGGTGCAAACAGCGGCTATCTCGGCCACTCCCCTTAGTGGTATCGTAGATTCGGGGTTTCTGCTGCGAAAACCGCTTATAAGATTCAGAACGCTATAGCGCATCTGAGATTACCTGGGGTGCAGTAGACAAAGTTATGCCAAGTCCACGTTAGGCAAAGGCTACCCGAAAAGGCTTCTCTAGGTTCTGAGGTATGTCTGGGACAGGGTCCCTGACCTAAAAAACATCCTCCCGCCAACGTTCATATCGGGGCTAGAGTCGGTAACCGACCCCTGTTCCCCCGAAACGAAAGGGAGCTTGTCCGAGGCCTTGGTCCTCCCTGAATGCGTCCGCTAGTTTAGGGAAATGACTGCCTGGGCCTTAGGACCTATAGTCCTGTCACGCCCCTTGTTACGTGACACTGTACGCTGGATGTCGATGTACCAGATCTGACGGCCCGGACTACTCCTGAAGGTGGAATAAGACTCGGGCAAGTGGCAGACTTGTACTGTGGGCTCTTTTGAGACACAGGTATTATGCCGCTGGGCGTGAGGGTAAGGTACGTCTCACGTTAAATTCCAGCGGTCTCTGAGCTGACCGGCATTACTGTTGGTCGCTTATTTGACAGGTTGCACCAAGTCTGCGCTGCGTCAGCAGTCTTTTTCGGCGGCCTCCGCCACCGTAGATTTCCCTTTAGCCGTCCCGAGACGTTTTCTGTGTCTAGGGCAATCATTCTCTGTTTCGGGAGCTCTACCTCGGGGATTCCACACGACGGCACTCAACAAAAGGATGGGGACTGTAACTCCCGGTGTCCAATCCGCCGAAACAGGAGGTCAATATTGTGTTGTGGTGAGCCTCCCCTCGGATGTCTCAACAGTAATCAGGACCGTAGCTGCAAGGGCCTTAAGGTCCACGCCGGGTCGAACCGAAGTTCTTTTGACCTCGGCGCTTCTATACGCACTCTGCTGCGTCCGGACCATTTCCTCTGAGACTCTGTTCGACGGGCATTCGAGGCAGGTTGGTTACGGAGCGTAGCCTTACCGGAAACCTCGTCCGACCAGGGAGTCAGACGTTATAGAGCGCCAAAACTCCATCTGAACCTTTGTACGTGTGTTAGGACCGTGGGAACGAAGGCTTCAGGTCTATGTCGCGGCTATGTGACCTCAAGCCGCGGCTTAACTGATCTCAACGTATTCAAGCGTACCGGGCTGTCACGTGGCACCTCCACGGTAGTACTCCCCTTGCCCCGGAAGTCGTACCCCGGCTTAGGCAAGATGGATCTGCATTCTGGCGGAGCAATTACTCAAAAGCAGTTGTCAGATACCGGACGCAGAGACCCCTGTTTAAAGGACTCATAAGGAGTCAGCATTGTAGCAGCGAGGGCTACCCTGAGCTCAAGGGTTCCAATTGCGATGGCTACTGAACAAGTCATGGAGGACCCCTTCAGGATGGGGTCGCAGCCGGTTCGGGAAGCTGGTGCAGCTACGGGACGATGCCAGCTCGGCCGAATTCGGAAGCAAAGGTTTAATTTGCACTGGGACCCCTACTCAGAGATCCCATGCTAAGATCAGTACCTATCGTAGCAGCGCGAGCTCCGGGCCTTTCTCCGGCTTACGCCGTGTTCCTTGAACCTGGAGGCTCTCGTGCACTGGTCTATCTCTGGACCTCGTCAACGGAGGAACTCCCCCTGGCGGGGAGTCGTAGCCAGAGTACCTTCAAGAAGGCAATGGCCCCAACCAGAAAGCCAGATATTATAGAGCACGGGACCCGTATTCGGAGGTCCCGTAAGCTGGTCAGGATCGTAGTAACGAGGACTGCAGGGGACTCGCAGGGTCAAACTGCGGTTCCCTTGACCTCAAGGTCTCATGCGCATTGGACTACCTCCGGACAAGGTCAACGGAAAGACCCCCTCTTGATGGGGGTCGTAGCCGGTTCGGGAGGAAGGAGCAGGTACATCACACTGCCCGCTCGGCCGAACTAGGAAGCAGGAGTTTAAAGTGCACTGGGACCCCTATTCAGGGCTCCCACGATAGGTTCCGGATCGGCGCAGCGAGGGCTCCCGTTCCCCGCAGGACTAAGCTTCCTTGAACCTCGAAGGCTTCCGTGCACTGGGCTACATCCGGACTAGGTCAACGGAGGGACCCCCTCTGGATGGGGGTCGTAGCCGGTTCGGGAGGAAGGAGCAGTCACAGCACACACTGCCAGCTCGACCGAACTTGGAAGCAAGAGTTTAAAGTGCACCGGGAGTTCAACTCAGAGGTCCCATGTTAGGATTCAGGATCGTAGCAGCGAGGGCCCCAGGATCCCCGCAGGACTAAGCCGCGGCTCCCCTGAACCTAGAAAGCTTCCGTGCACTAGGCTACATCCTTATATAACGGAAGGGCCCCCGTCTGGGTCAGGGGCTGTAGCCAAAACCATCAAGTTATTGTAGTAAATATTTCTTCTAGTAGCACATCTCCACTCCTCTAAATTATAATTATTTAGATCTTCACCACTGCTAGCAAAATTTCTAATTTCGTGTTTTAAAGTTTGTATTAATCTTTCAAATTCAGATTCTAATTTGGAATATTCAATAACCCCACGCTAGACTCTTGTCTGTTTCTGATAGCTGAAGGCAGCATAACAGAAATGAAGACTAAGCCCACTGAGTGGAGGGCATTCCAAACGGGAATACCAAATTCGAAAACTTCCAAAAATCTTTAAAGTTGCGAAGTGTTTGAAGTTTTATCCATTTTTCAAATTCAGATTTTAATTTGGAATATTCAATAACCCCACACTAGACTCTGGTCTGTTTCTGATAGCTGAAGGCAGCATACCAGAAATGAAGACTAAGCCCGCTGAGTGGAGGGAATTCCAAAAGGGAATGCCGAATTCGAAAACTTCCAAAAATCTCCAAAGTTGCGAAGTTTCCAAAATTTCCAAAAGGTGAATTTAATTGGAGCGTGGATTCTCAAAATCCAGAAAAATTCCAAGTTATTTTCAAACTGCAGACCGAAAGGCCAAAAACTCCCAAAATCTTCAAAGTGTTTTAGCCGAAGTTAAGAATTTTAAAATTTCAATTTCTCAAATTTAATAAAAGTATCAACAGGCCCTAGGCCCTAAGGTAACTAAGTCCCTATCAGTGAAATTGCAGTATAACAACGTATAATTATCTTCACTGTATTAAAGGCAATGCTCCATGGACTTCTCAAAAGTATTCTAAGTCCCGACGTCGGGATCCAAAACTTTCAAAGTATAACTGCTTCCATGTAACTGAGGCTTAGTCTAAAGGGACTACCTACCTTAGAAATTTCAAAGTGTCAATCGCGGAAGCTCAAAATGTTTCGAAGAC
The DNA here is from genome assembly GCA_001587735.2 of Parhyale hawaiensis. Classification (NCBI taxonomy): domain Eukaryota; kingdom Metazoa; phylum Arthropoda; class Malacostraca; order Amphipoda; family Hyalidae; genus Parhyale; species Parhyale hawaiensis. The sequence continues at coordinate 21,633 of LQNS02000379.1, forward strand.
CCAAAAGGGGACCAAGAAAATATTCTAAGTCTAAAAAACCTTTCTAGGTATATGAGGCTAAGTGTCAAAAGACAAGTTCCAAATATTTTCTAAGTTCTAAAAGGAAACCAAGAAAATATTCTAAGTTTCAAATTCGTCTTGAGTATCCAAGGAAAAGTGTCAAAGGATCAAGAGAGAATATTTCTAAGTCCCAAAAGAGGAACCCAGAAAATTTTCTAAGTCTAAAAGATGTAGCTTCATTTAGAGTTGAAGTCCATATGGGAATTCTCAGTAAAGAGTACAAGTTTTGAAACTGGTATCTTGAACATTTTCTAAGTTCCAGTAAAAGTTAAAGTTTCTCTATTTGTAATTTCCAGTGCAATTCCATTCATCTCTCAAACAGAGTTAACTCTCCACGTCCCTAAGTGCATATCCACCGCTTTTCTCCACAATGCTAAGCCGGATTCGAGGCCAGATAATTCATAAAGTTTTAAGTTTTCTCAATTTAGAAGGTTTTGACAATCTTCAAGAATTTCAAACAGGGTTTCGGAGTCGGAGTCGGAGGATTTGAGGGGGAGTCGGAGTCGGAATCTCACTTGCTCTAGGAGTCGGAATCGGAGTCGGAATTTTTAGTCCGACTCCGACTCCGGGAAGCCATTTATGAACAAATATCATTCAAATCTAAATTTTCAGTCACAAATTTAAAAAAAATGTAAATATGGATATTTTTTGCACATTTCTCTTTTACAGCTATAGCTACTATGTATTTTCCTATTCTATGTGATGAGGCCATTGAGAAAATGTTGGGTAGAACTTTTTCACNCTCAGTAGTTTTGTTAAGAATGTTTCAAGGATTCCAAAACTGTCATTGTTTTTATTGTAGCATGAAAACTCATTGAGTTCTATTCCTTTGAAATTTAGAAAATATGCATAAGTACATATATCATTATACTGCATATACTTCCATCATCTCAAAAACTAAGGCCTAAATCAAAGAAATTGTAGGAGTAAAATGTGTTTCTTTTTCAAAAATACATACACTAGGTATGTAAATATCAGAACAATCAGTGGAAAATTGAGTATTTTGCCCCACCATCCCCCCCTCAATATTTGCCCCTCATGCCCCCCCTCACATAGTGTACCAGATGCAAAAGTTTTACCAAAATTTGTTTCATGTCCTCATGTCTTCACTTTAATATTCCCAATGATGCAAAATATCATTGTATATTTACAAAACACCTAACATCTTTAACTTGATGTATGTTTATATTAGCAAAAATTATTTGGACATGTTTAATGTTTACATCAAATATCTACTAGTGGACCTAGGAGTCGGAGTCGGAAAATCTTGACCAGGAGTCGGACTCGGAAATTCTGGAGGGCCAGGAGTCGGAGTCGGAAATTCTTGAGGGCCAGGAGTCTGTGTCGGAGTCGGACCTTGAACCCTCCGACAGGGTTGCGGAGTCGGAGGATTTGAGGGGGTGTCGGAGTCAGAATCTCACTTGCTCTAGGAGTCGGAGTCGGAATTTTTAGTCCGACTCCGGGAAGCCATTTATAAACAAATATCATTCAAATCAAAATTTTCAAGCACAAATTTAAAAAAAAATGTAAA
>LQNS02000380.1:4697-18469 GCA_001587735.2 Parhyale hawaiensis
TTTTTTTGTTATAAAATGCAGTATTTCCAAAGGAAATGCCCTTGGCATGTTTCATTTATAGTGCCGCTAGCTCCCTAGAAATTTGGTATGCAATAGCCTTTGGTATACTGATGATTTTGCAGCAAAAAAGAAAAAGGCAAATTTGGACCCCCTGTGGACCCATTTTTCCCCCCATTTTGGGGGGGTTTTAGTGCTGCTAGCCCCCTAAAAATTTAGGACGTAATGCCCCCATACCTGAAGACACTTTTTGAGCAAAAAACAGATAATTGATAATTTTGACCATTTTCGCCTAAACGACCCCCTTAACTTGCATTTTCAATTATGTGATGTATTCATATTATTAATCATGTGTGTTTTGTTTGTTTTACAGATGCATTCAACATTTTTCTATGTTACAGTGAAAGTGGCTGACTTATTGAGGTCATGAACAAGAACTGCAATGCAGTAATTGCCTGCAGCCATGACCGAGAAAACTGTTCAATTTGTAAACACTGAGTCGTCTTGCTGGTCAGATGTTGCTTGCGAGAGTCGTGCTGCCACTAAGCCGGGGAACCTGGAGGCTCCTGAGCCTCCTCGTATCCCCACTGGCCCTAATAATCTTGATACCACAAACAAGGAAGATGTGGAATACACCAAAACGGAGGCACCATGTCCAGAACAGCCAGACTATGATGCATCAGAAGATGTTGATGTCAACAGCACCCTCTCTGATGATCTTGATCAGCAATATGGCTCTGACTCTGTAGATAACAACTTCAGTATGTCTGATGTGGAGGATGATTCCATTGCTAGTCAGAGCTTCGAGCCTCTGCACGTGGCTGTTCAGTCTGTTGAGCAAGCTACAACTGACTCTTTGGTGAGTGAGCAAAATTCAGGAAATGGCCCAATTGATACCATCTCAGGAGCTGGAAAGCCAGAGAATTCCTCTGCTCAGCTGTTACACAGCTCATATGCGGCATCTTCAGATCATACTTTCCAGGACTCTGTTGCTTCAGTTCATGCTACTGATGCTCAAGTTGGCTTAGCGACTCATTCAACTGATGCTGTTGATTTTAGTGCAGCGTTTGCCTCAAACAAGTTAACTTTCAATCTTATTGGCTCTGGTAATTTACAAGGTTCTACTGACTTGACATCAAGTTTGATGGAAGCTGTCAGTGCTGGAGATAATGCTCCTTCTGATAAACTAGACGCATGCTCCATTGCTGTATCCAGTTCATCTCCATCTGGCGCTCTTACTGCTCAGCTTCAGATTGAAGCTTTTACACCAATACATGATTCAGTGTCAGTTAATAGATCTACTGTAGCTAAGAAGTGTTCCAGAAGTAATGTTGACGATTCTCAAATTGGTATTTCTATAAGCAATGACTCCTCAACTCACAGTTCTAGTTTGAGAGAGGACTCAGCTGTGTATGACAGTACAAATGTATTGGGTGCTGAAGAAAAGATATCTGCTTTGAAAGCTAATAATCTACTACCCAGATCTTCTCCACATCAGTTGGCGTTAGCATCACCAGTAAAACGGCGTAGATTGCGATCTCGGTCGGTAATATCCAAGAATGGCACAAATCATAGTCAGTTGAGAAAATGCTACCGCGGTAAGTCACATGTTTCTGTTTCAAATGCCTCTACTACCATGGGAAATGGATTGGATGCACATAACAGTTTAAACAGTGTGCAAAATATAGACAATAACACTTCTGATGGGGTTTTGAGTTCTATCTCTTGCATTCCTATTAGATCTGGCCCCATGTCTCCATCATCTGCTTCTATGCCTGCTGGCTTATTAAGCTATGAGTCATGCTCTAGTGGCTCAGCGGAGGCTGGGCATAGTCAAAATGCATCATCTTCCAGTACCTCTGATGCAACTCTTGTGCCTCAACCTTGTTCTACAACTTATAATATAGAAACTGATGACCATTCCTCTCAGGCTGCTGTTAGTATTAGTATACAATTATCTAAAACCGCGCCTCACTTTGTGACTTTGGAAGAACAACCCACGAGTGCCAAAGAAGATGTAAGGAACAACTCCATTGGTTTATCTGCTGTGCTTAAGAAGTCAGTAATTAAAAATGATGTGGACATTTCCAATGGCTCGACACTGACTCAGGACACTGATGATGACGACAACGGTGAAGCGTCAAACACACTTCCCAAAAGCCTTGATATTAGTTCTGGTTTCCTGCTGACTACTGACAAACATAATTCTGGCAGTGATGCAGCAGGCGATGAATCAGTAGAATCTAGAGATTGTGTGAGCTGTTGCATGCAGAATGATGATCTTGGTTGTGAAGCTCATGCTTGGGATAGTTGCCATCTTGATACTGGTGCCACTAATTCTCAAATAGATGCTAGAAAGTGCACTCCCAAGATTGATGAATCTGTTACTGCAAAAGTTTGTGAGCCATGTGATAAATCTGCAACTGGTGAGCATTCTGAAGCATCTAAGGTACAAACTATCAATTGTAAAACCAGTGAAGCAGTTGTACCCGATCATCCTGAGGGTAACATCCAAAGCTCCCATGCAGATTCTGCTGAGGCATCTTGTGTCAAACTTGTGCTAATAGGGGATGGTGTAGAAGTTTGTAAAAGCACTTCTGAAGAAAGAAATAATGGCAGAGCTGCAGAACGCTATGATGGATTAGGCAATGTTACGTCCTCAACGAAATATGGTTCCACTGGTCTGGATGCTGTACCTGCAACTGAATGTACTAGTAGTACAACACATGTGTCTCTCAGTGTCGCAGGATCATCACATGATACTGCTGAAGAGACGTCAACTCGCCTCTATCAAAATTATTTGCGATACAAGCGCCGCATTGCTGATTATGATAAACGGCTCCGAGACCAGTGCCCCACTGACAGTGACAGCAGCAGTAGTGCTGACCACAACAGGCGGCAGGCGGACAGAAAACGTTGGCTAGAAAAGAGAAACATCCTAATGAAGAAAGTAAGTCTTTTAAAGAATCATAGTTGTGAACCCATTTCCGACAATAGTTTTGCTGCCGATGAGGGAGATTTAGGGAGTAAGAATTCCAGTGAATTTCTTTCTGCTTCCCACGGGACTCTCAGCTTGTCAACAAACATACATGGCAAGAGGACAGCAGCAGCTGCGGACATTTCCAACAGTAGCACCCATGGAGATACGGGCAGTGATGATGACATAATAGTTGATGATGACGTCACTCCTCCCGCCAACTATGTGAAGTCACCATCTGGCTTTCGGTGGCGCCGCCGACCCAAGTTATGGAATCGTAGGAGAAAAGGCGAGGATGCGGATGTTGTGGATTTAACCAACGATGCCGATACTGATGACAGTGGAGATGTTGAGGTGCTACAGCATGACAAACCCGTTGTGGTGAGACTCATATTTTTTTCTCCTATAGAGTAGGTAGCTATGTATAATTCAATGGACCCATAGTCAATAGGTATGTGACCCGATAATTTATGAATAGCTACATTGCACAGTGTACCTAGGTGTATGTTGCTCATGTTATAAGATATATATATATATATAGGAACTGCACATGTCTATCAGGTACGTGCCGTGCGAATATTCTCTTGGTAGGCATTATCAAAATATTTCAAGAGATGTTAAAAATTTCAAGGTATAGTGTTTGAAAGATGAATTTTGGCCCAATATCGTAAGTCTTTCGTTTTCAGTAGCTAGATGGAAGCCTTTTATCAGTAATTCTGTTTCTAGTGTAACTTTTTATTGTTTTCACTGCAAAAGTGGACCTCTCTGTAAGTTACAGAAATTTCACAGCACTGGGAAACATATGTTTGATGCCGTTTTCAAAAACTTAACTTGAAGATGAAACTGATTTAGCTACCTCCCAGTTGCAGTCCATTGTAAAGTTGCTCAAATTTGCTTCTTAACTTTTAGCTAATGAAAATGTTTTCATAGCTCTTAACTTAACATGCAAATGTGTTTGTAGCAGCTCAAAAATCAAACAATATGAGATGAACTGTATCCTTTTGAAAACAGAAAATCGCACTGTTATATGTTTTAGAATGTTTGCACAATTGCACAGAAAATTTCCTTTTTCTTCTTTAACTAAAGTGCCTTTTAGCTACGGTACCAGCCCAAGCATTCTGTTTTTGCACCATACTCATTCACATGTTCTTACAACTTTCATTCTCTTCTCTCGTTTTAGATCGTTAAATTCTGGTGTATCTTCAGTTAGCACTGAAAATGTCTTCTGACAAATACCTATCTACTTTTATTGTTAGCTATAACTGATAAATTGAAACAGAATGAGATGCAACTAGTCAAAACCGGTCAATAAAACTTGACAGCGCAACGTCCGAGCTTTGGCACCCACTGGCTAGCAACTGGACTCAATGCAAGGAGGTTTACTAGTCTATTAAACCTTACACAGAATTCTGCCTTTAGCTACCTCCCCTTGGTTCTCAATGCTGCTGCTCGCTGCGACGGCACGTGCATTGCACAATAGCTAATATCCGTAGCTTTCTCACCGCGATACGTAGGCAGAGGCTAATGATGCTGCCTGACGTACAAAAATGCAAAAATATGCATTTTCTGCATTATAAATGTACTTGCTAATCAACAGTCCTAATTTATGTTGTGTTATGAAATGCAACTGCTTGCTTCATTCCTTCAGGGTAGGCACTGTCTACCTTACCTACCCTGACGGCACGTGCCTGATGTCTATATTGTTAGCATATGTGAATCGCCAAACAGATTTCCCATGGGATTTATAACTTATGTAGCACTTTATGATTTTACTTGTGATGTGCTCCCTTATTTTCAAACAATAATTTGATTGCAGCCTAGGTACTGACCACAATATAAATAACTGAATTTACTTATTATTATTCTTCTTTGCAGTATCTGAAGACAGAGAGTCGCCGTAAGAGGCGCCGAACAAGTTGTGTCACTGAGAACCAGAGTAGCTGTACTGCAGCTGATACTGCAGAGACTATTGACTTGTCCAACAATGAACAGGTCCCATCCTGGCCTCAACCAATTGACTTCAATGATCCACACATGCTTTTTGGTACGCTGCTGGAGCAGCCTGACCGTTTCTTGCTGCCCAAAGATGCATCATCTTCCAAACAAGGTGCTGACAGCTTGCGTCAGTGCACTGGTGGTCCTGCTGTGAATGCCATATGCAGCACATCTACCGAAGCTGGTGGCTCTTCTTCAGTAGCGTGCGATGATGCTGACGGCCAATCTCGCAGCACTAATCCCGGAGATGCTGCAACTCACAAAGCTGCTGGTCCTTCCATGGAGCCACCAACAGGCAGTGACTTCCAGCAGGACTCTGGTCACTCCAGATCAAACACTCGCTTGTCTGATAAAGCTGCTGTCATGGAGGAGATCTGGCAGTTACTGGATGTGCCTGCTGAAGATCTTGCCCAGTGCCGCTCCAGGCAGCAGGCGTCGGAGAGTGCCATTCCCCCTGCCCTCGAATTTGCTCACCTTGCAGCTTGTAAGTGCTCATTTTTGGTGCCATATAATTTGCGCTGCGCTCATTAGAACTTGGGAAACTGGTAAAAATAATTTAGGGCCCACTTTTACCTATGGCTGTAGGTTATAGCATTAGCTTAGTTAGATTCATCCGTTTATGTTATGGGGAGCAGCACTCCAAGCAGGCCTCGTTGTTACCTTCACCGGGCCTTTGGAATGTCTTTCCTTTCTGCTCCGTCTGTTTCCTTCCTCTTTCATACTCCTAATAAGACTTTATTCGCAGTCCTTTCACGGGTTGTAGGATGGGCATAAGGTCTGGTTAGGTAGGTACCTATGCCCATCCTGTTTTGGGGAGCAGCACACCTAAGGGGATTCTGTTGTTTACCTTGGCTTTAGCTAGGCGTTTTTCGTGCCCACTATACTTCTTTCCGATTTCATACCTACTCCTACTGATCTTCTTTTCATCTTTTTGTGCTCCTCTTTTGGTCTTTACCGACTTGCTGTTTCTGTGTGGGAATACCAGTATTGGAAAAAATGCAGGGTTTATCCGGCACCAATATAATTGCTCTGAAAGTGCTTATTCCTTCAATATCTCATCGATAATGAAATCACTGTAACAATTGATGCCAGAGAATATTAGTTAACTGTCTTGATCAGGGCACAGTTTAAGTTATTGACGGACTAATAAATGTTACCTTTTAGTTCAACCACATAGAGCATTTTATTATATTGAAATTTGTTTGCCTAACATGAGTGACAGACTAAGCACCAAAAATGTATAACATGTTCAAAAATTCAGCAGAAACTTAAGGTCCCGTAAAAACTTTGGAAAAATACCCATAAAAAATGGAAGCCATATGGTAGTTTATGTAGCTACATATACAGTGCCTAGACATAAGTATTTGCACAACTCTATTTTTTTATGTATTTTGAAAAATTTAGGGACTTAGGATAATTGCTCCTAATTGCTTTAGGATAATTAATACAGAAAGTTTATATAACATATGTATAATAGAATATTTAAACAGAGCAGTCAAATGTGCACTTATAACAAAAAATTTAACACAAGCAAAAGTAATGAGGGACAAAAGTATTTGACCAAAAAAATTATGACATTAGTACTTGGTGGCGTGACCTTTATTGGCAATAACAGCATAGAAACGATTGTTATAGCTGGAAATTAACTTTTCACATTCACTTGATGATATTTTTTTTTCATTCTTCCTTGCAGATAACCTTCAATTCAGTAAGGTTTTTGGGACACCGTTTGCGGACACTAGATTTAAAAAGACGCCACAAATTTTCTATTGGATTAGGGTGCGGTACTTGGCTAGGCCATGGAAGAACATTCATTTTCTTCTTTTGAAACCATTCTTTTGTTGAATTCGCAGTATGCTTGGGGTCGTTGTCTTGTTGGAAGGTCCACTGCACCATCCGTAGAATTTTTTGGCACTTGGAAGCATCTTATTCTCTAATATCTCCCTGCACATGAAACTATTCATCTTGCCAACAATGATATGAAGATCCACAACACCATGGGCAGTAAAGCAACCCCACACCATGATGCTGCACCTCCATGCTTCACGGTGGGGATGGTGTTCTTGGGGTCATAGGCAGTACCACGCTTCCTCCATACATGCCGAGCTTCGTTTCGGCCAAAAACTTTCATTTTTGTTTCGTCAGACCATATAACCCCTTCCCAAAACTCATTTCCTTTGTCCAGGTGGTCTTTGGCATATGTTAAGCGGCTCTTGACATGTTTTGCTATTGTAAGTAAGAAGAGGAGTGTAAGAATGAATGCCAGTACGGTTCAATTCCCTAACAATAGTTTTCTTGCTGACGTGCTGAAGGTCAGCACGAGTTGTCATGGGGTCATTAGTGACCTTACGTAGCATGTAGCGCCGAGGACGACCCATGATCTTACGCGCAGCTCTAGCTCTTGGCAGGTTGGAGACCGCCCCAGTCACTTGATGCTTGCAGACTATTGCTCCAACCATTGAAAAAGGAACACTGACACGGTCTGCTATTACTCTATAAGTTAATCCCTCACTGCGAAGTTGAATTATCCATTTACGAGTAGCTTTAGGGATTTCTTCAACTTTGGGCATTGTAGTGAGAGTGTGCGCCACTTCAACGAGGTCCAGAGAGGTAATGATTATCCCGGCTGTGGTTTGTTTACGTAGCATTTGTTTTGAGACGTTTTGTGAACGTTCTAGAATAATTTCCAATCTAATTTATTCAAATTATACTATTAGTTAAATATCAAAGATTCAACATCATATTTATTTTGGTCAAATACTTTTGTCCATCATTACTTTTACTTGTGTTAAATTTTCTTGTTATAGGTGTACAAATGACGGTTCTGTTTAAATATTCTATTTTATATAGCTATGTTATATAAACATCCTGTATTAATTATCCTAAAGCAGTCGGTTAATTTTTTTAAAATGCATGCATAAAAAATAGAGTTGTGCAAATACTTATGTCATGTCACTGTATCGTTTCCGGTATATAAGGTGTTGATTTCAATTTGTCTGGATTAAACTTTAGTAGATATGGCGAATGCTCTGTGAGAATGTCAGAAAAGCTAAACAGTATATATTTGTAACACACTTGTGGTTGAAGCTTCAGCGTTTGTCTGTATTTGTTTCAACACATTCGTGCATTGTACAGTGTTGAAGGAAAATTTAATATGAAACATGATCATTCAGCAAACTTCATGATTGGTCAATGTGAGCAAAATATTCATCTTTTTTGCGATTGCAAGTCTTATCTATACTAACGGGGCTGTCTCGCCCTTTTGACAAGAATAGTTGCAACTAGAGCACCCTGAGAGCCTATATCTCCGCCAAGTAAGGCAACGATAAAGAAAATTTCAAATTGGCTCTGAAACCATGATATCTTTTGTATTAACTGCAAAATCTAATCATTTGTGCCTTTTAATACTGTAGTACCGTATGAACAGTTTCTGCAATTTTTTTTTTCAGGATCATTTCATAACTGTTTGAGTTATGCTGGCTAGCAAACATAAGTCAAGCATACAAACGAACTAACTGATATGCACCAAAATTTGATCATTTTGCCTACTAACATTACTAATAGGTAACTCCTGCAAATTTCGTGAAGATCCATTCTAAACTTTGTGAGTTATTGTGTAGCAGACATAGTGACAAACACAACTCAAACGTATAAACGAATCAACCAATCTGCACCAAAATTTAATCATCCTGGTCTTTTAACATTACTAACATTTCCTGTAAGTTTCATAAAGATTTACTCGAAACTTTTTGAGTTATTTTGCTAACAAACATATAATCAAACACAGCAACAAACATACAAACGAACAAACATCACAATAATTTGGTCATTTACTCTTTGTGATGTAAAGTTTACCTAACAACTCATGTAAGTTTCATAGAAATCCGTCCTTATCTTTTTGAGTTATGGCATTGAGAAAAATGAAGCAGACAAACAAACGGATGGACTGATCTTCACCAAAAGTTAATCATCTGTTCCTCCTAACAATCCCTGTAAATTTCGTCAAGATCTGTCCATAACTTTTTGAGTTATCTTGCTGACTGACAGATAAACAAACCTGGCAAAAACATAACCTTCTTGACGGAGGTAAATATCTTGCTGCTAGTGATATCTTCTGCAGTGGCTTGCTCCGGCAGAGTACCTCTGTCTGTAGCACTAAGTCTCATAACCGGGGCTTCTCCATGACAGGAGGACAGGCCAGAGTCGTCACACATGTATAAGACAGATAAGTACTCTTTCAGAATTTGTCAAATTTGTTCAATTTTCAAAGATTTGTAAGGTATTTCCTCGGTTTTCATGCCAAAATCTGAGCTTAGTTCGCTGTTAAGGCGTTTCCATGAATTTAGACGAAGTCTCAGATTTTTTTTATACAGTCATGCCTCCTTGCCTACTTCGTTATTCTTCCTTTGGGCCTGTATAACGAAGGGGCCCGGCCCGGCACCCTCCAGCCTCACTTATTGACGACTCGCGACAGGATGAACATCTCAGCTGCTCTCCTCCTCCTCCAAATTAAAGATTTAACGTCTCAACTTCCCAGTTCTCAGTGCCTTAATCTTCTTTTGGGTCCCACCTTTGGGACTGACTCAAACTCCAGCTAGTGCCTTTGGGACTCAGATAAATTTTCTCATCCATCAATATGGATTTAGTCTTGGAATGGAGAGGCCCGATTGTCAATTAGCCTCAGAATGGAAGGTCTTATTGACACTTAGCCTCTAAATGGATGATGTAGTCTACACTTAGTCTAGATCCTGGTTTGGACTTCGGCTAATTCTAAGGTTCCCTAGTACCCTGACGGCCTTTGGAACTTAGAAGTTTTTTGTATGTACTTAGTTCTTCAATTGGACTTGGTCCCTGCACTACTAGGGACTTATGTCACTTCTGCTAATTGGTCTTTAACTGTAACCGGAAATTTTCTAAGCCTCAAGCCTCCTAATTTGTTGAAGACTTTAGCTTAAATTCATTTTGCATTAAATTCTTAACTTCGCTGAAAGAATTTGAAGTTTTTGAAAGTTTTCAAATTCGGAATTCTCTTTTGAAATCCCCTCCTGTCAGTGGACTTAGTCTAGTTTTCTGGTATGCTACCCCAGCTCGCAGAAGCAAACAGGAGTCTAGTGTGGGGTTATTGAATATTTCAAATTAGAATCTAAACTTGAAAAATAAATGAAACATTCAATTTTGAAATTACCTTCTCAATTTATTTCCTTCTTCGAAGTTCTGGAAGTTTTTGAATTCGGAGTTCCCTTTTGAAATTCCCTCCACCTAGTGGGCTTAGTCTTGTTTTCTGCTACTCATTGGAGTTTGTCAGAAACAGGCAGGAGTCTAGTGTGGGGTTATTGAATATTTCAAATTGAAACCTGAATTGGAAAAAATAAAACTTGGAATAATGGTTGGATAAATACGTCCTTTTCACAAGCAGTGGTGAGCTTCAAGTGAAATGGATTTTTGGAAGAGGAGCTGAGATGCTCAACCAGAAGACTAAAGTACAAGCATCTACTACGACACATTTTTTTGGCTACGGCCCCCGACCCAGACGGGGGCCCTTCCGTTGACCTTGCCCGGATGTAGCCTTGTGCACGAAAGCTTCTGGGTTCAGGGGAGCTGCGGCTTAGTCCTGCGGCTTAGTCCTGCGGGGGTCCTGGGACCCCGCTGTTTCGATACTGAACCTACCGTGGGACTTCTGAGTAGAGGTCCCGGTGCACTTTAAACTCTTACTTCCTTGTTTGGTCGAGCTGGCAGTGCCCTTTCGCTTCTCCTTCCTCCCGAACCGGCTATGGCCCCTGTCCAGAGGGGGCCCCTTCCATTGACTTTGTCCAGATGTAACCCAGTACGCTTGAAAGCGTTGAGGTCAGGGGAGCCGCGGCTTAGTCCTCCGAGGGTCCTGTAGCCCTCACTGCTACGATCTTGACTCTTTTATGGCACCTCCGAGGGGGGGGGGTCCGAGCAGTGCGCACTATATTATATTGGTTCCTGGTTTGGTCGACTTGTTTACCGGGAGTCACAGCTCCCATTTGCCCGAACCTGGTTACGGCTCCTCGTTCAAGAGGGGTTCCTCCGTTGACTTGGTCCGGATGTAGCCCAGTGTGCTTGCAAGTATTGACTTCAGGGGATCCGTGGCTTAGTCCTGTGAAGGTCGGGAGCCCTCGCTGCTATAATTTTGACTCTCCTGTGGGGTCTCCGAGTGAAGGGCCCCAACACACTATAAATTCTTGTTTCCGGGTTCGGTCGACTTGCCTTCCCAGGGTTACTGCTGTTTTCTCAAGAACCTGGGTACGACACCAGTTGTTTTTAGATAGAAAGGATCCAGAAACAAGTCCGTCCCAGTTCAAATTCAAAATTCTGCAAGACATTCAAGTGATTCGACACGATCATAATCAGGGCTGGAGAGTCGGGACTCTTAGCCTGTTAACGTCTGTGTGGATCTGTACTACCTCTTGATGAACTCTTCTAGCATAATATGCATATCGCTCTACTTTTGTCAGTTTTGCATTTATGGAAGTAATCCCATATTATAATTCTATTAGGATCTAATGATTCTGTATTTTGAAAATTAAGCAGAATTTTCAGTCAGCGATATTACGTTTTTCAGTTCTAGCCATCACAAATCACAATAAATAAAGACGTTCCAAAAGAAATATAGAATCGGAATAAATAGTGAATACAATATCAATATTTGAGTATCTGCACAGGAAGAGAAATTACAATTAATCAGATAAACACGAACAGCGGGAGAATCGGTGAAGCTTGCTCAACAATCAATACTGAATGAGTGTAAATTGAGTAAATATTGCCCAAAAAAATTATTCGACAAAATTTGAGCTTGTATTCGGCCGAAACCGAATATTCGGCCGAAGCCGAATAATCGCCACATCCCTAGCTAAAACGCAACGGGAATAACCATACTGGCGGGAGAAGCTCCCATGCTCGTCCAGAGGCCTCAAATTGCAGAGGCGAAAAAATGCGTTTTTTGATAGGCATGAAGGTAGCGCTGACTACGCCTTCGCTTCTCCTATGGAGTCGACGGGTTTAACTGACTGGCAGAGAGCTCAGGTACAGCACGGACTGGCCACAACCTCCGTGGGTACAAGGCCCTTCACCTCCGAGGAGGTACGGGCCGGAGACGTTATGGCAACAAATAGCCTGCTCACTTTCTTCACAGCGTAGAGAACCCCGAAACGGCGATTCTTCTGTAATAAGTCCCGGCTCTAGGGTTTCTCTCCCCTAGACGCTCTGAGCAAGCCTAGTCGGCTACCGGGCGTAGTAAGTTCGCGGGCCATAGCGCAGTCTGACAATCCCCTCGCACTGCGGTACAGTTTTCGGCTTTCCAGCTGGGAGGCCGAATCCTCCCTCAATGAAAAGGGGGATATTGAAGCACAGTGGATTGTTCTGGCCCATGAAGGGCCAAGTAAGAGCTGCTGGCATCTTTGATCTCTAATTGAGTCTCGTAATGGTGAGGTTTGGTCTAAGGGCTGCCAAATTGCTAGAGATCAGTGTCTGGACAAGTGTAAGAACCCCAGAAAACAGTACCACGGCTGCTATACAGAAGGTTCCTGGCAGCTTCCTGGCAATCTCAGTCAATTTAAGTTGAACGAAGTCTTCAGGCTTCTATACACATCTGTTCGGCCCTACAACCAGATTTATGTATAACTCTCTATAGGAGACTCAAGCCACCTAGCGGCTGCCTACCAAACGTTACCAACTTCTTCATAGAAGTAGAGCTAACGGAGCGGACAATGACTAAACGGCAGATATTTTTTTGCGTCTCAGCGGCCAACTAGCCGCCACGACTAGAATTTCGACAATAGGCCTGGACAATAAGCCAGGCGGATAAAGGTCAAAACGGTCCGAGAAAAGTTAATTTTCTTGGTCAAGAGCGCACGGAACGTACGGGGGCAATGCAGCCTACCTACCCTGCAGAAAAAAGTCTGGGACGCATAATCTTTCAGGGCCAAAGTAAGATTTGGCAACCCAAGGGCGGAGACGGCAGCTTGCCGTGCATCAACGTCTCGGGGCTCTACGGAAAAGACTAAGATAGTTGAGAGTCGACCCGCTGAATGGCCAGACCAACACTCGTCACTCCTTTCCCTAGAAGACGATGATGCAAGCTCAAGTTGCGAAATTGTGCGAAATTACCGAAGTGGGTCGCAGGACTTGGATGGGGTTAAGTCCTAAGCCACCACGTGGAACAGCCATATCACCTTACACTGACAGTTCCTGTGAGCGGTGAAACCCAACAACCCGGGCCCCGTCAAACACGAAGGATCCCGAGCGACTAGGGTCCGGCCTGAGGATTCAGCAATATGAATAAATCCTAAGTTGCTAGTAATATAGCTCACAACTGTTGTGAGAGGCCGGCACAGGAAGCGGAAGCATTTGTACATCCAGACTATGTCAACCGCGAATTCAGACGGGCAGATACCATTAGGGCCGTCAATAGCCAAGGCCTATGCAGGTTGAGACCGTGAGCGGTTTCTGAGTTGAGTCATTTGTACCGACTGAGGACCTCCACACATAAGCACAAGTCTTGTCCCTCTGCAGAATTTAAAGTACGACAATGGCTAAGGCCTGTTAAAGGCAGGGCTTCAGTTTTCGCTATGTTGTTGTTGTAGTTATGTAGGGGGCGGCTCCGGAGGGGGTCGGGCGTGTGGCGGAAGGTATGAGAAGGAAGGCAGGGAAGACAAAAAGTCATGCACAGATAGAGGGCTGTCCCATAGAGAGGTAGGAAGGAGGGCGGTAGGGTGGGCGGGACACTCAAACAGGTGGTTTACGGTATGGGGGGCGCGGTGGCACTCGGGGCAGGAGTCGG
>LQNS02000380.1:40943-59298 GCA_001587735.2 Parhyale hawaiensis
GTTCTAAACTACCATTTAGACGCCCCAGAGTTGGGCGCTGTCGCGGGTCTGGTGCTACCGACAGAAGGTGTTCTGTCTTCGCGAGCCACTGAGAAAAACTCGTTGCAACACTCTATCCATTCTTAATCTTTGAATTAGGAAACTAGTGACAGCGCACTTTTTGGGAAAGCTTGAATTTTTTTTTCCAAATTTTTTCAAAAAACGATTTTGAAAATTAAGGGAAAACCTAGGCTACGTTGTAGATGATTCAATTCCATTTTTTTCTTATACCAAAATCATCTCACTAGCTCAAAAACTGTAGGGGAAGATAATTTTCCCCCAGAACCCTCCTTTTTCCATTTTCTGTGAATAACTCGTTTTCTATGAAGAAAATGGAAAAAGTACTGGAGTTCAACCCACATTTGTTTTCGATTTTACAAAGCTGTACCAAGTTTAGACTAATTCAAATTGGCATAAAAATGAAAAAGTTGGCGGTCATCTTGAAAAAATGGCCGCCATCTTCGATTTTTCGGTGGGTGCCAGGAACAAACTATTAAGTACACCTTATAAAGTCACCATGCTAATTTTGGGCTTGTATCATCAAATGTATGATTTTTTCCCCTAGCCGTCCCACTAGTAGTCCTTTCATTTTTCTGGGTGGGGGACAGGCAGTTGAGGCTCAGTCAGTCACTGTTATGTTGTTTATTGCCCTAACCACTGCATTATAGTCTTGTCTAATGCCTCAACCAAGGTTTAGTACAATGGGGGCAATTGACGATCGCTTTGGGGAACATTGCGATGGCAGATGGGGCATTTAACGATCGGTGGGGGCACAAATGGGGGCAATTGACGATCTTAACGCGATCGTCAATTGCCCCACACCGATCGTCAATTGCCCCACACCGATCGTCAATTGCCCCACATCGATCGTCAATTGCCCCACATCGATCGTCAATTGCCCCACACCGATCGTCAATTGCCCCACTTTCAAAGGGTTGTGGTGTCTTTAATAATTACATAGGGCCATGGAAGTGATAGCCATTGCCAATTGCCCCATCGTCTCTAGCGATCGCCAAATGCCCCCCCCCAATTTATCTGTGGTGCGAATAATAACAAATTTTCTGAAACTTCGCAAAAGTTTTCTGAAACATTTTTTACCTGGTCTTGGGAGAAATCGTGTCACACATTCATTTTTTAATAAGAAAAGCCATAGAAACACTGGAATGACCGCAAATAAAGGCTCTAAGAGTTAATGCACTCATTTTTTCTCCTCAGCCATTCTGACTCTCCTGAGGCCAAAATAATTTTTTGCCTCTAAAACGACCCTATCGCCATTTGCCTCAAAGGTTATATGTGCTTTGTGTATTTTTATGCAAAAACATAGTGGGAACTGTTTCGTTAGGCCTACCCTAACGCTACTGGGCCAGTACTGGCATGGCATTTCTTCACCACTATGTGGAAAAATGCTGAAATCTGTGCACGTATCCATTTTATATGCTGGAAATTGTTGATGCTTTTTACTTGACTTATTGCAGATGGACACCACGTGAGCCCACCTTCACCTTATCGCACAGCACCTCCCCCAGGCTGCTGCCCAGATTTTGAAAGTCTTCACGATACTGCTGCCCACACTGCCCGTGTCTCTGGGCGCCACAGTCCTCCAGTGGGTTTGTCTGAGAGCAACTCTGCGGACCAGGGCAGTGGGGCTAATGTCGGTACAACTAGTGCTGCTGCTGCTGCTGCTGTTGCTTCTCTTGCCAGTGAATTTGTTGCTTCTCAGAGTTCTGCTTCATCATCTGGTCTGAGTCATATCAGTGCTCAGAGGGATCCCAATAACCTCCAGAAAGATCGGTCTCGTGCAACATTCACTAAGAATCCCTTCATGTCTCTGTTTGGGTCGGGTAACACTGCAGCCTCCCAGCACGGTGCTGGCACCTCACAGTCCGGGCCTCCGGGCCAGCAGACCAGTCAGTTCGGCCGCAAAGAAGCTCCTGCTTCTGCCGCGTCAGCTGCAAGAAACTTTATGACTCAGCCACTTAATTTAAGTGAATCTTCTGCTGTGTCTTTCAGCAGCTTCACCTCACCTTGCTCTCGACCGCTAGCAGTTAACCCCACCTCTACATGGGTCCCACGTCGGCTGCCGTTGTATCCTTCTCCTGCACTTGACCTGTCGGTGCCCCTGTGTAGTGAACCCCCGTACTTGACACCGAGTAGTGGTGTGCCAGGGTCTGGTCAACGCCTTCCAGGAGCATATGGTGTTCCTCCCCCCGCTCACTGCGCCTCCTCCTCTTCCTCTTCGTATTCTCACGCTTCTTCTTCCAAGAACTTCATGATGGGCAAGAACCAAAGCTATTGTTCTCCTGCCTCGAGGCCATCGCATTCACGCAACATGTATGAAGACGACGCCGCCGCTGCTGCTGCCGCCACTACCGCCTCGGCCTTCCCTACGGCTTCTGTTCAATTAGATGCGCCACAGCCAGGGAGTTCTCAAGCATTTGGTGCAAGTGCCTCTCGTTTTGACGCTCCTGTTGCGACTGCCCCAATGCAGCACAGCTCAGGAAGAGCTGACAGCACTTCTGTAAATGCTGCCATGGCTAGTGATGATAATGGCGCCAATGATATATTTGTTGAGAGCCGAAATGATGTCCACATCATTGGAGCTAATGTAACATTGTCAGTGGAGTCGGATGATGGTGGCTCTCGAGACGCCCCTGAGGAAACATCACTACCTCAGGCTTCCAACAGCCTCCGCAGGTCTGAGGCTAAGACCAAATCCTCGTCTGCTGGTCGAACTCAGAAGGCAACGGCCTCAACGTCTGCAAGTGATGGAGGTGACAGCGGCAGCAGTGAAATTTCATGTCCCATATGTTTTGATTCTGTCACTGATGTGAAGTCCAACAGCGGTCATTTAGTTTCTACGGTATGTGGTCATCTCTTCTGTGAAGAATGCTTAGATGCTGCGGTACGACGTACCAAGCAGTGTCCCACGTGTAGACGCAAGCTAACCAAGCGTCAGTACCACAGGTTGTATCTCTAATCTCTGCTCCTGTATAGCATGTAATTTACTATGGCGAAATGGTTCTAGCTAATACTATAAACTAAGAAAATTTACCGATTATCTTATAATAGATTTACTGCTCTATTACTACTGGTACGAGTCGTCGTATGCTCTTGCTTGATGGACCTGTCTTTCTCTCCCATGTTTATTAGTTGTCTCTGTGGACAGACGCATGTAGGGATGCCTTAGCTGCAGTTTAAGTTGGTAGTCTGATGGTCTCATCTCTGAGACTACACACTTCCTACTCGTCTGGCTACTGCCTTGTATCATTGCTAGCTGTTGTTTAATTGTTACCTATGTAGATATTTGTATAGCTCCAGGCTGCTTATGTGATCTTGTTGATTCCTTAGGTGACTTGTGGACTGCTCCTTGTGCTTGTAGTTACCACCCCATCCTCTTTTTATCCCTATTTGCCAACCCTGGTTTTCTTCTATCTTCTTCCAACCTGATATCTTGTATTGAAATTAGCAGTGTTCGCTGCTGTAGGAAAAAAAGTATCGTGAAGAGGCACTGGCTGTACGTGTGTACTGAGTGTACAGTGATGCTACTTGCAAGGAGCTCCGTTTTGTTGTGAGCCATGTACCTTGCATTATGCGCGTCCGCATGGGCTATTTGTACAACTGCACCTGCATCTGGCAAGTGCTGAAGTTCTTCACTTGTAGCGAGCAAAGTGGACAGTGGTTGAGTCGGCCTTACACAAGTGTTGTCTGGGCGATGGGCACAACCACTGCCGCTGCAGGGGTCACTGGCTCTGTGCTGGCGTGGCAGCATTTATTGGTGATAGTAGTGCTGTTCTTACCGTGTACGCTACTGTGCTGACACGGCAGCACCAAGCACACATGTTGTACTGTCAGCATGTCACACGTTAGTGCGCTCATGCCGTCTATAACTTAGCTTCTCGGTCACACAACCGCTGCCCCTGCCCAGGACGCACCCAGCAGCGCGCTCGCAGCACGGCGGCCTAGCCGTCTGCACCTGAAAGATTCCCCCAAATGTATGTTACGGTATTGTGTTATTTTCTGCTTCTTGGTCTAGCCTTTTTTTTTAAGTTGACATTATTAGTGTCTCTGCTATGTTGTATTGTGCACCATACCACATAAGTGCTGTCATTCGGGTCTGAGGTGACAGAGTTTAGTGTGTCAGGTATTCATTTGAAGCTTTAATTTGCTGATGTAGAGCAGGCACATCATTGAGGATGTTCGTATTATTATGTTTACCGCCGGTACCACTAGCACTGACCACCAGTCTTAAGTCAGCAGCGTGTTTAGCCTGTTTAGCGCTATCGTTTGCAGCTCCCAAACTTTACCCATGCAGGTTTATCTTCGGCACTATTCAATTTCTTTAGAGCTCCTTTTGCGATGTTGAATTTTTGATGTACATCGCCTTGCGCCACACGCTCTGCTTTTCTCCCTCAATAGGATGTCAACCCACGTTCTGCTGAATTTGAACAGTTAAGTTTTCCAATTAGGGGGAACTGGACGGCCCCGTATGAAGTTCAAGTAAACAGTCACCATACGGTAACTGTTCAAGCTGCAAACCTTTAATAATTTGGTTGCCTTTGTAGCTGTTTGACGTAGACTGTATAATTTGCATTGCGCTGCTGTCCACGAGCGCTTTGTTGCGTCGTTCTCAGCTGTGATCCACGATCGTAAAGTCGGCGTTCCCGGCCGAATTTTATTGAGGTTTGAATTAAAATTCTGCGTTTCGCAATCGCTAGCCAAATTGTTCTTTGAAAAAATAAACCATTAAGCCCCATTTTTTAAAAGTAATGCCTATGTAGTCTCAGCTCGTGAGAGTATTGTATTGATTTTCAACCTATGAAGTATTATCTGAGCGCCAGAGGCAGAGTATTGGTCAATAGGGAGAAGTTGAAATTTTATAAAGCATTAAGCACAATAATTGTCTAATATTTATTCAATAGTCACTGTAGGTACTAATTAACCAAAGCTCATTTGCTTGCCGTTACCCTAGCAGACATCTCTTACTACTCCTTCATCAGAATCTTGTCCACTGTGTTGTACTTTCCCTCTTATCAGCTTCACACCGCTACAGAGATGAGACCTAGCGGTTAGCGCAAGTCTGCCCACTAGCCCGTGGTTAGGGGCAGTAAACTCCAGTTACACGCAACCGAAAATAAGGGCTGTTTCTAGTTCAGCAACTGGTGGTTATATGTTGAGTCCAGCTGTTACGATGTTTTCGGAAGCTTTTGTCTAGCGGTGAAGGCTGCAAAAACGAAAAATTTTAGTTTCAGGAAAAAAAATTGATTCCCACAATTATCATAAAATAAAATCTGCAATCACGGAATTTCTCCCTATAATAAAATATCCACGTTCGATTCTGGTGGTGGCTGCGTCTTGGCCGTGTCACGCTGGGAACTGTGTAGGGTGACGTGTGAATTCCTTACACAAATGCCTCATTTGCCATATTATTTATTGAAATCGTTCATTACCATTAATTACATTCTTGCTGACTTGTGGTGTGGACAATTATTTCGCATAGGGCCATTAGTAACGCGCTTGCCAACTTGAGACGTAAGGCTAAAACACCAAAATAAATTCATTTGTTTTACTTACACAATTTCTTAATGACAAACTGAACGTAACTTGCCTAGTAGCATCACTGTACGGATCACCCCTCCTGATGCGGTGGATAAATTAATTGAATAATGATGATACAGAAAATCCCCTAATTCGTCCCATCTCAAGTATTATTGATGCCTTTAATATGTTCAAAATTGATACCGTAGCGAGACTCTTAGTTGGAGCTTTGAATTCTCGATTTAGTAGTGCTGAAATTGTTTCATGCCTGCATATACTAACTAAGTTACAAATAGCCTATACATAAATGCTGCAGATATGAAATTTTAGATGTAGAAGCGTAATATGTTGTATGCCGCTCCTAAAATAATTTTTTTTTCAAAGATACGGCGTTTTCTACAGAGTAAAGTGAACCGTCACCCAAGATAATGATCTTAACTTTAAAAGACCCGTATTATTTATGTAGCATCAATCAGCATCACACGGGTCAGTGGGTTAGGTGCGGCCATCTTACGTTATGGACTGCAGTGCTTTTAGGGAGAGGGTGGGGGCCTCTCATGGGTTACCTTGGTCTCAGCTAGGCCTTCGGGGTATTTTTGTCATTCGTGCCCTCTTTGCTTCCTTTTTTTACATCCCAGGTGCTGATGTTTTGTTCCGTTCTTCCATTTCCCTCGCTTGCCTTCCCATGCGCAGTCATCTTATGGAGTTTCCAGCTGTGCTAAGTGTAGGTGCTGGCGGTTCTTCATGTGGCAAACAACCTCTCCTGTTTGAAGTTCCGAAGAAGCTTTTAAGTGGAATGGGCTCAACTTAGCTTGACTTTGATGAGCTAGTTGATGAAGCTTCAAGACTTCGAGGATTGACTTTTTGGGTCTTGGGACAGGGATGCTGGTTTCGACTCCGAAAGGACTTGCAAAAACTAATTGTTTCGCCATAGAGCGACGTTTACAGATGGCCCTACGTAATAGGGTTGCTTCTAACCCTTGGCAAGACGAGTCGAAGTGGCTAGTATAACGCACCAGTCTGTAGCCTAATATCTGGCGCAGTACACAACTGAACTACAATGACTGACTCAAAGTATCTAGCGTTTCTAAATCGCTTCATTGTGTCACTACATATGCTATTTTATTTGTATTTTTGTCATGGTACGATAATGACCGTGTTGCTTGTGTACTAAATTTACTTTAGATATAGCTACATATTTTCTTGGTTAACATATGTTAGTGTGTTCATTTAGATTTCATTTCCAACTTAAGCTTGATATCTATGCTGTTACCTTCCCTGCCACAATATGTTTGGGCTTCACGCACCCAAGGGTCCCGAGCGCCTTCTCCGCAGGGGATGTAGCATCTGGCCGCAGTTCCTGCTGAGAAGGTTAGTTTTGTAGAGTTAGGGATGTTCTCTATATTTCCCCTTCTGTTCCGCGAGGTGGGCCGCCGAATGGTGGTAAGCGACCCATCCCATGGGACTCCTATCTGTTCCCGTGTGGGGGGCCACGGAAGGGACCCCCCGCACGAGTGTTCGCTTTCTTCTGTCTNATAGCACTCATTTGAGTTCGACTAAACTTCTAAACTACTGTATATCATACAAATTGGATCGCTGTTATATAGTCTTCGTTTCTAATACGGCGGGAAAACCCACAATATAATAATCTATGCTGTTACCAGGCAATACATTTTCTTTCTTTTAGGGGTATGCCGAATCCAATTTTTTTTTGGCTGATGCCAATACCCAATTAGATGTCGATTCCACCTTTTATCAGTTTTTAATATATAATTATAGAAACTATTATTTTATTGGCTTTACAGTTATACCCACGGTAGCAGCAGACCTTGCATGCTGAATTCGTGTACCATACTAGAGGAGCTGGGATCGTGCGACCTGCCAGCCGTGCGGTCTTTGTTGAGTCCGGTGCGCTGAGTCAGCAAATGTGCTTGGTATGCATAGCCACCGTCGGGGCACTTACTTTACCCAGAAATGAGAGGATATTGTTCGCAGGTCGTTGAATCTTCCATCGATGGCGCCATAGTTTTTAACGACTGAATTTTGTACTAAACCGATTCTAAAAAAATCTGATCTTTCGATAAAATCGAAAATTTAGTGGTCAAAACCGAAACTAAGGTCTCGGCATTTTCAACTGAATTATAGTAATCACTTAGGTATCACATTAGTTTCCTTCAGTCAGGTCACCTTTCTCTGCTATCACCACATCTATTTACGGTTTCGTGTAGGTACTTTTACGAGTATTTTCGCTTTGTGTAATTTTGGGCCTTTTTGGCAATAGATATGCCCTCTGGGGCATATTCAGGCAGACCCTTTCCCTGCCACAATATGTTTGGGCATCATTCACCCAAGGGTCCCGAGTGCCTTCTCCGCAGGGGATGTAGCATCTGGCCGCAGTTACTGCTGAGAAGGTTAATTTTTGTAGAGTTAGGTAGGTTCTCTACCTTTCCTTTCTGTCTCACGAGGTGGGCCGCCGATCGAGGTGACCGACTTTTTCTGCGGGGCTCTTGCGTCGCCCGTGCGGAGGGCCACAGAAGGGACAGTCCGCACGGGCCCTTCTTTCTTCTGTCCTCTTTTCGTCCTTCATCTCTTGCCACCTGAGCATAACGTGGTTACGGCTGTAAGCCGAGTAAATCATCTTAGATCGCTATTGCTTGTCTAAGTTTCAGAAATAGCGGGACAATATCAATGTAATAATAATAATGTTTGGGCATCACGCACCCAAGGGTCCCGAGTGCCTTCTCCGCAGAGGATGTAGCATCTGGCCGCAGTTCCTGCTGAGAAGGTTAGTTTTGTAGAGTTGGTAGGTCCTCTATATTTCTCCTTCTGTTCCGCGAGGTAGGCCGCCGAATGGTGGTAAGCGACCCATCCCATGGGACTCCTATCTGCTCCCGTGGGGGGCCACGGAAGGGGCCCCCCGCACGAGTGTTCGCTTTTTTCTGTCTTCTTCTCTTTTTGTTTTTCGTTTTGTTCCCTGCGCCGCATGGCTGAGCGATTACGTTCGGCCGAGCAGTGTAGGGTTAGAAATGCTCGCGCCTTATTTCCTGCCAGACATGGTGCACCTGGCCGAGATTGTACTAAAAAAGCTCATCTGAGTTAGACTCAACTTTTAAACTATATACTAGTGTCCCAAACCGTCATTATAAATGACGACAGTTAGTTAGCCCTTCAGGAAAACCTCTGCTGTCTCTTGTGCTTGTTACCGTTCAGAAGGCTTCTTTAATGAATATTCAGCATTCTGCCTAAAAAATTCGATATATATATATATTATGTGGCGTAGGTAAGTGATATCTCCCGTAGCAATTCAGAACAATGAACATGTCCAGACACTATCATGCAGACAGGCTCAGGTCCCTCAGCTGGAGCGCCCAAGTGCGATCCCCGTATCCAAGATACCGTCTTCGGCACCTGAATTTTCTCTCCCGTAGGAACTCGGAACAATGAACATGTTCAAACACGATCATGCAGGCAGGCTCAGGTCCCTCAGCTTGTGCGCCCAAGTGCGGCCCCCCTATCCAAGATACCGTCTTCGGCACCTCAATTTTTTCCTATCTCATTCCCATAGAGCGTGACAGGAAAGATATAAATATAGTTATAAAAAATAAACAAAAACACAACGTGAATTATTATATAGTACTGATAAAAAATTGGATCTTTTATATAGTCTTCGTATCTGATACGGCGGGAAAACCCTCATTATAATAATAATAATGATAATTTAGTAATCGATATCGTAATGGACATTATGCATTGTATGACTAACAGGTCAATGTTTCTTTTCAGCCAAAAGGAATGGCTTCGGTGAGAAAATTGAATACCCCTGATGTACAGTACCGTCCAAAACTAAGGGACAAATTTTCAAAACGGCTTAACTTTTTTCTAACCATGCCAGGTACTTCTTCTTCTGCACACCATTAGCCAGTAAGATGTTGATTATTGTGTTAAAATTTGAGACATATATGGATAATAAAAAAGTTATGAACGAAAAGCTTTTCTCTTGAAATTTATAACGTCCAAAATTAAGGGACAAACAAGGAAAAAAATGCATTTAACTCAATATTTTGCTAGAAATATTTTAGCGAAATGGTGGTGAACAATCAATATTTGGTAAATAGTCCTTTGCTTTCGATTACAGCTGCACATCGTCGACTACTTCAACAGTAATTTTCGCCCATTCCTCTTGAAGTTTCATCCAAAGATCTTCCGCATTGATAGTTTCTTGCCATAACTTTCACCCCTAGTGTTTTCCAAAGATTCTCGATTGGATTTAGGTCAGGACTTTGTCGTGGCCAATCCATAAATTCGAGATCTTGCTGCTCAGGGTAACTCATGACTGTCTTTGCCTTGTGGCAGGGGGCATTGTCTTGCATGAAGATAGGGCTGGGGACATCTGAGTTTACAATATTAGGCACGACAATACCTTCCAACAGATTATTATACACATGAGCATTCACACGGGTTTGCAAACGAACGAGAGGCGATGTCCCTTGATTAGAGAACATACCGAAAACCATCACGCTCCCACCACCAAACTTCACAGTCTTAGTACACTTCTTGCAAATAGCCCTATTTCTTGAAGACGCCGAGAAACTGTCTGACGTGCGACGTTCATACATGTTGTGTCATTAATTTCCCTACTTATCGCAACTGAGGACTTGAAACGATCCTTCAATGACGTACGCTGGATGACTCTGTCCTCTCTAACTGACGTTTTACAGGGCCTGCCGGCTTTTTTAGGAGCACCAATGCAGCCGGTTTCATCGTACGACTTCACCTGGCCTTCTCAGAAATTTCTCTAACAGTGAAATTATTCTTGTGCAACTTGATGATATCTTGTCGCAGGATATAATCAACTTTCTGACGTGGTGCCATCATATAACGATTAGCAATGTTTACAAATGGCAGTGTCAAACTTTGTCTTCGATGTAAATAAATACGGACTGAAAAAGAAATTAACTAAATTTTTTTCCCTTAGTTTTGGACGTTATAAAGCTTCTCGTTCCTAACTTATACAGTATATTATCCTTCATACATGTCTCAAATTTTAACACAATAATCACCATTTTACTGGCTAATAGTGTTCAAAAGAAGAAGTACCTGGCATGGTTGGAAAAATAAGTTATGCCGTTTTGAAAATTTGTCCTTTAGTTTTGGACGGTACCGTCCAAAGAGCTGACTTCATTGGAGGAAATCGATGTGATGTTCGGAATCTGTACATCGGTATTCCTCTACATGAGTTAAAAATATTTGAGCCTAATTTCTATTCTTGACCAACGAATCATCAATTTGTAAGACTATCGGATTTATTTTTAATAATCTACGTAGCACAAAACTTGACCTGTACAGAGAAAGTGGTGACATTTTCGTATTCAGCGCATCTGAATTGCCTGTAGCAGTTGAAAAAAAACCCATTGCTTTGACTGTTCACCGGTGCAATAGGTCAATTTGACCAAAGAATCGGCATCCGCAGAAATATGCCGATGCTGATGCCAGTTCCCCAAAAAAGTGCCGATTCTCGTCGATGCCGATTAATCGGCACAGCCTACTTTCCTTGAGCTTGCGAGAGAAAATATATTGAAATGTTGATGGTGGCAAACTTGATTGTTCGGACTTCGTCACAATCCCGCAGTTCGTTCGATTTATGTGAACGCAGCCGGGACAAACTAAGAGATTTACCTCTAATATCGCGTACGTACAGTACTTGTGGTGACCATGAGATGTTAGGAGTGGAGCGGCAGCCTTCCCATGTCTCATACTTCTTCCTCTTAGCTCACAAGCTTGGTGTGTACGGTGAACTTACTTTCCTTGTCCTAAGCAGTAAATGATCGTTAATTGTGTAAATATAATATTATAGAAGTTTCTTCCATTGCTTCAGTACCACAGTACCTATTTTATATTCGTGTAAAGTTATGTTTTATATAACTCTTGTTTTCCGGCTGTGAGTGACGTGCTGGATGGGCAGAGTGAGAGAGAGAGACGAGTGAGGGAGAGCACTGGAGGCTAGCCAGGAGAAGGTATACACATTACTCCCGTAGTCAACATTGGAACTTGGCTATGTGTTGTTGTCGCTCTGTGACTCACCACCCTGCTGTGCATCATGTGCTCATTTGTTGGTCTGTTTAATTTCCAATGGATGGGTGAAGTAAACACGAGTATGTAGAGAGAGAGAATGAGGTGTATGGTTATGGGTGCCACTGAAGCGCTAGTGAAATTTCTACTACTACTACTACTGAACGGTTATGGCTCGTCCATCCTTTGTTACGGGGAGTCGCTCTCCAGGGGCATACATGGGTTACCTCACCCTAGGTAACCCTTGGGAACGCCTTTCCCTTCCTGCTGTCTTAACTTTTGCCTTTCCCAAGCGCACTTCTGCTGGTGATTTCTTTCCGTTCTTTCTCTTCTTTACCTGTGTGCTGCTGCCATTCATGGTTACACTATATTGCTGGATAAGCTGCCTGTCCCTTCTTCGCCTTCAATTGCCGGTGATGATTTGGGAGGCGCAAACTACAAGTGTGGTTATTTTAGTAAAACGAACTAAATGCTTCCTTCTGGAACTGGGCGGTCTTTCTTGGTGTACGTATTTCTGTCACAGAAGAACGTTGTGTGTGATGAACGTCTCTAGTTCGAGGTTCTTATCATAGCATGCCTAGGACTGGAAGTTATTTTGATGAAAATTCCTGGCCAAACCAAAAGAATGATTTGCACTTACTGGTGTAATTTTTGGCAACACTGTGTAGAAGATTGTATTGCTCTGTCGAAATTGGAATTGGCTCCCACACCTTATTCCAGGTTTCAAGTCAGAGGTAGAACAAATGGTATGGAATAGGCATGGCAACAGAGAGGCTAGAAGCCGTAATCAGTCCAGGGTGTGACTGTGTGTGGCCGCACACTAGCGTCAGACATTCGCTATTCTTCTTGCATTTCGAACCGGCCAGCTGAGGACTTTCCCTTTTCATGTAGAAATTATTACTATTTACTCGTGAAAATTTTTTTGTGAGAAACTATAGGGCAGAGGTACAGTGGCTTTTGAAAATTTTCTTATTGCATTACAGCTTGAAATGCCAGAATTACAATGTTATGAACTTATCAGCGCTTCTCGAAGCCGTACGATCATGTAATACCCACCATCTCGCTGTTAACAAAATCATTACTGTTTGGTAGCAGGTCCCCATGGGGGCAAACCATAAAGAGGTCTACTGCTGCTGGGCCCAACCCACGTCAGCTTGAGACGCCAAGACTGTGACTATGACTGGCAACTTGAGCGACAGCGTCATATCCGCGTCCTGGCATTACTGCCTTTGCCATATGATTTTTTTGTCTGATGAAGAGAGCCACTACCGCTCTGTGGCTGCAGCAGCGGCACGTAGCACCAGCTAGTAAGTTACGGAATATCACAGGCATGCGAATAGAGCTCCTCGCACTGCAAAAGTGGGCAGAAATAATTTTGGGTCCTTGCCGAGTATGCGTCAGCTACACGACGGGTGTCGACTGGATCGATGCTCATCGCCGGTCGGTAATAGCTGCCGTGTGTCATTCACCGTGAAGCATCTCATGGTTGCGTGTCGTAACTGTGATGCTGCGAAATAGCTGTGCCTTCCTGGCCTACTGGGAATGAAACCTAACGCCGCGATGACTGAATTTTGGAGGACTTACCTACCGCCATTAGACGATGTGATAGTTGTGGAAGTGCGCTATAAGACGCTGCAATATTGAGGCAATATTTGAAATGAACTAATATCTTGGGTAGACAATATCTACCGAATGAATGTATTCCTCTACGTGACTTGCTACCTGTGTTTGATGTCTCTCTGAGCGGTGACCGACGCATTGCCACATGTGGTTTCCAACGTGGGGTGCGAGGCTCTGTCAAGACGATGGGTGGGCAGCTGGAACCCCACACCGCTACTTCTTTTTCTGACTAGGGCAGTTTTTACCGCACTGACTAAAGCCGTAGCCAGTCTGTAACTAAGAGCTTACTTTTAGCAGTTGGCGTTTCATTGTCACAAACATCCCTTGTGTCGTCGCGATCCTGTCGAATGTTATCCGTAAAAGGGTCGTTGTCAGCCGTGTTTTCTGTATCAGACTTGCGCTTAGTAATAGTTCAGAACACGTGCTGTGTTTCTTACACCGATATAATTACTAAATTTTGCAGTATTTAGGGTGCAGCGCTGTATTGCTGAGCTAGTAACTAGTACTGCTGCAGTGGGAGGATGTTGACGTGTCAAACTGACGCAGGGTACTGAATTTCGAACCCGTTTTCCTGACATGCATGTTCTTAAGGTGCTTGGCTTACCGAGTCTGCATTCCGGCGCTCAGACGCTAGTGCTGTATTATATACAGATCCTCACCAAGAAAGGCGATAGTTGGGTGGTCGCAGTTGCCGTATGAATCTTCAGTCTCTGATGTCAAAACTCTGACACTCTAGAGCCTACTGCAACCGCGCACTCTTCTAGAGTCAGTATATGTACATAGGCAGCAGGAACAAGTGAATGTGGATCTCCCAGTTGGAGTTTAAGGTCCAGTTGAATTTGCCTTTACTGCTACTACCACCGCCTCCACTAATAGCTCGAAACAGAGAAGCGAATAGCCGAGGATCCTTTAGTGTGTCTTGGAGTTGTGCATCGTATTCTGGCTGTTAGCCGAAAGGCCTGCTTAGGCAATGCCACTGTAGTGCGCAACACAACTGCTATTCCTTGGGATTTCCCCACTGACGATTCCTCCCCCAACTATTGGATGTTGAGTCATGTATTTCGATTTCACTTGTGGTGCACATAATTAAAATTGAACTATTTTTGTTCTCAACGTATAAAAGTCTCAAGTATTTTGAATCCATGGTCTTGCACGTATCTTTTGAATCTTGGCCATGCGAATGGGAGCTCAGAAAGTGTGAGATTTTTTCCGTCTGGAGAAGGAGACGTGTGGGAAACTGCTCGTCGCGCAACTGAGGTTGCATCATTGAAACGGGTCCGTGAGGTATGTGCCGTATCATGGCTGTAAAACTAAATGTGTGTGCTGAATTCACAGTGCTGTACTTACGAATTTGCGCTGTTCGAAATAACCAACTCCGTTACAATGAAATGACTTCGACTTGGCAAGCTTTGGTGCGCATGGACTGCGCTTTTATTAATATGGTAGGCATGTAAAGTATTATTTTCAATTTCTTTGAGTTCTTCAATTTTACTGTAGTATAATTTTTGCAACTGGATTATGTTAGTTGTATTCTGAGAAGCTCAAAGAGTTCCTTTTATTGTCTGGTTTTCGATCAGTTTTGTACAGCAGCGTTTATAAGTATATGACCTATTCTTGTATTTTTATTTTGTCTCGTAATCTACAAGGTGTAGCTATTACCTATTGTCATTATAGGTGAATGTGGCTCTCCAGTAGCGACCTATTGAAGTCTGTGTTGCAGGCTTGGTGAATGACTTCAAAAGAAAATTTCAAAAGTTATCAAACTTGATAAAATAATATTATCTTCTGTCTGCTGATGACACTGCTCTATGTGGACCCACATGTTCATGCTGGTCCCAGTTTCCGTTACGGTCAGTCTTGCATTTCAGTGACATTTGCTATTGTTTTTCCTGTACATTCTGGTTTGCTGCAATCACATTTTATATATCTCCTATCTCTAAAAAACTAAGTTATGTGTTCTTTCTATAGTGAATATTTACTTTATTTTTACAGGTACTAAATCACTTGAACAAGATAGTGAGATGCTTGTTACTCTCGTATCTTGGGAGCACTGTACGTGGTCGAAAGTGTTTGGAAGCGGGAGGCATTTTTGTACTTTGCAAACCTGTTTTAGATGAAAATTCAATAGTGAATTCATTTACTAGTTTGATAGCTTAATTTATTTGAAAATATTTGACATTCATTTATGTGTAAATTTACCAGACATTTATTATATATCATATTTTAGTCACATTTCAGGCGGGCCGAAAGTGTGCTAATTTTTAAAATTTACAACATTCACGAGAGGAAAGATGTCAACATTATCTGAGAAGGCTGAAATTGTGAAGCACTCGTATGAACAAAACTACCCTGGAAAATTCGTAAGCAATCAAATATGCTCATCGTACGGTGAGAAAATTTATTAACGAAGGTAAAGCTGAGCGGTGACAGCATAAAAGTTGTAAACTGGGAGCAACGAGCAGAGACTTTAGGTAAATTAAAATATCTTCAGCCCAGACGCTAGTTGCACCGTAAATTTTAAACATGATTTCAAATATGAGGGCCCTAGCACAATAGGGGCGTAAGCGACAGGGTTTTCATAAGTAGTTTTTTTTAGCCTTTTAGCGCAATACGGTTCAAAGTAATCGACTTAACATACGATTCTCGACCATTTCTACTCAGATATACGTACGCCTTTCTGACTTCACAGAACGACAGGTCTCAATTTGTAGTGTCCGATTGTGCTAAAAAACTACTTTTTCTACTTTTGAAAAACCTCCTGCTTACGCCACTATTGTTCTAGGGCCCTCATATGTATATATATATATTTTTTTTTTGAAAGAAATCAAACTATCTGACACAATTAATAAATTTATTGCATTTTTGTTGGTAGGTAATCGGTTTGCAATGTGAAAAATACCTCCTGCAAACACTTGTTACGCACACTGTAGATTGGGTACACAGTGTGAAGTAGTAACCTACTCTGAGGCATAGATAATAGAACGCTCGTCGGTCAGTAGTGAAACTGGTATAGTTTTATAATTTACACTGATTTCCATGAGGGAATATCAACAGACTTGAAAAGTGCGACAGCGATAGGTTCCGGCCGATGTTTCTTGTCCTGGCCCCGTCCTTGCCATCTATCGCCATCATTATATAACGGGAACACAAAAATAAGCTGAAACGCGGCCCGACTATGTTGGAGTCCCTTCACGCACTCCCTTCAGGTTCCTTGCTAAGTAATCGCTAAAAGCAAGTTACCAACATAGTATCGGTTAAGATACAGGCTTTCTTCAGCAAATTGCCTAATAACGTTTTTCACATTTGAGTCCACAATATATGTGGGCCTTAGAACCCCAAGGGTCCTTAGTGCCTTCTCCGCAAGGGATGTTGCAGCTTGCCGCAGTTCCTGCTGACGAGGTTTTGTAACGTTAGGTAGGCCCTCAATACCTCCCCTTCTGTTTCGAGAGGTGGGCCGCTGATCGAGGTAGCCGACCTATTCCCGCTAGACTTCTACCTTCTTGTTTTTCGTTTCCTTCCCCTGCGCGGCGTAGCTGAGCGAAAGCGTTCAGTCGTGCCCGGGGGTTGGAGATGCACAACTTGCGCCTTTTTCCTGTCAGTAGGGCACTGACCCCTAAGAATCCGAGACCTACCGGCAGAAAAGCCGAGACAAAAATCTTATTGATAATTTTGAACGAGACGTTCTTCGCGCCCTAGTGGTGCACGAGTCTGTGTTAAAGGAATAGTTCGGCGCGATATGGCCATTGTGTCCCTGATGCGCTAGTAAAATTTTGTACTACTACTACTACCGACTTTGAGTACACTTGACTACACCCAGCTGCTGCTGCTGATCGCAATTTTATGAACGATCGAAGTCAACGTTTTCAAACCAAGACCGTGGAATTCACAAACTTGCCAAAATTCGCTGTCGCACTATTGGTGATCACTGGCGGGCTTAAGTTATCACTAAAATGACATCTATGATGTGGGCGGGGCTGAAGAGAAGTGCCGCAAATTTTGACATTCCTACCTGACAAGCAGCCACTGTAGCTCTGGTGTCCTGTTGCAAGCTACGGAGTTGTGTGTGAGTCTGTAGAGTCGGCGCTCCGTGACTCCGAGAGCCCCGAGTTGGTGGGCAGTTGACGGAGGCGTGCAACAAATGCATGTGTGGCCGCGTCAGTCACGCTGCGTTGTGCGTGTTACAAATCACATAGGAATTTGCAGCTCCGTAGGAACCACCTTTTCCGCACTCGCACTTGTTAGATTGCATTCGTATAGCTTGCATACGCATAACCAATTGTCATGTGAACTTAGCTGCAGTTTGTTCATGTTTAGTGCATGCTGAATGCAAATTGCAAAAGCCTAATTGTACAGCAATACCCGTCAATTGTGTACATTTTCAGATATAAATGAAATTATCTTCTCAAATTTTATTTCATACATTTTATAAGTCTCCTCGTCCCTCGCCCTCTGCCGCATAGCTGAGCGAATTCGTTCAGCCGAGCCGTGTAGGATTAGATATGCTCTGCGCCTTATTTCATGTCAGAAGTGGTGCACTTGATGAAATTCGAGACATAGAACTCATTCATGTGAATTTACCTTGGCCAGCGGAAATGCCGAGACAAAATATTTGACCTTCGGCGCGATGCGGCATAGAATCGCTGCGCCAGCAAACCTCACCATACCGTAGTCTATCTCGTAGCGCTGATGTTTTTTTTTCCTCTTCCCATATGCGTTGACTCGTGCATGGATTCCATGTTCCTCTTGGCATTCTTTGTCATTTCTTCCTCTCTTTGGATCGCAGTGTACCCTGTGAGTCAGGCCGGGTCTTCACGATCAATCACATCACTGATGAACACGAGTAGCGCCCCCAGGGGGTTTGTGTAGGTTACCTTAGCCATTACCTAGTCCTTCGGGACGGCTGTCTTTCGTGCCCACTTTGCTTCCTTCCCATCTTTTCCTCGTACTGATCTTTTTTCAATCTGTTCATACTCTTCTTTCCCCGACTTGCTGTTCCCATGCGCGTTGATCCTGTGTGGGAACACCCTCGTGCATGGGTTCCACGTGTCTATCGTCACACTATGTGTCCCTTGCTTCTTCCTCTGTTAGATCG
>LQNS02000383.1:15430-28180 GCA_001587735.2 Parhyale hawaiensis
GTGAGGAGGTAGTTGTTCTCCTCTTCAGGTCATTTCTTTCCTTTCCTACCGGTAGAAACAGTAAAGATAATCCTTAAGGCCGGTTCCCACTTGATGAGCTGGAAGCCAAAAATGTGGCTGGCAGCCAGTCTCCACGCCTTGCCAGCATACCTGATAGGCTTGCAAGCTTGGCTTGTAGCTTGTAGCTTGGCAAGCCAGTTGTGGTTATGCTTGCATCTCAGTTCCCAATTGACGATGGCGAACCGCTGGACACTTGCTGCTGCCAGGTTATTTATTGCTCAGGCGGAGGCGCCAAAAACGAAAAGTGTGAGTGAAGCTGCTGTTTGCGCGAAGGGCAGAGAGAGGAGAGTACTGGTCAACTAGTGCACTAGTGGGCCCACATTTCTGCTATAACTTTGGGCTTCTTGTGGTCAGGATGCTGGTTGTCCCATATCGCGGTGAAATTTGTCACCTCTTCACACAGGTGTTCAAATTTTTTCAAGTCAACTACCCCTTCTGGCGCCATTTTACATTAGAAATATCACTGTAATATTTAATTAATCATTTGAAATGCAACAAGACTGATGTGGCTTCGAGTAAAATAAATAAATTGATTTTTTTTTCTGGCTGCTACCTGTAGGAAACGAGCACACAGCAATGAATAAAATTTTTGACTGGGAGCGCGTCGATGATCGGCTACCAGCCTAACAAACGAGCTGCCAGCACAATTTTGAGCTGCAAACAAAGCGTGTTTATTGACTGCCAGCCACATTTTTGGCTTTCAGCTCATCAAGTATGAACCGGGCTTTATTTATGCTAGGAAATGCTACCAAATAACTTCTCGAAATGAACTCAGGATAAATGTAGGTGGTAAAACGTTAACTAAAGATAATGAAAGTTTTAAAAGTTAGCTAAAAGCTAGATACTAAAATGAATTACAGGAAATCTTATATACGCAGTCAAACGATAGAATAGTAGGTGCGCATTTGTCTGTGTGAGCATTTATCGTGTGCGCTTTTGTCAATGTGCGCATTTGTCCTTGTGCGGTTTTGTCGTGTGGGCATTTGTCGTGTGCGCTTTTGTCATTGTGAGCATTTGTCGTGTGCTGTTCTGTCATGGAACCGACAAAAACATAACCTCCCTAGCGGAGGTACATACTCATGCAACTCGATGAATGCTTGGCGAAGCAAACGCTATTGTCTGAAGCGTCGGACAAGTATAGAGTACCGGTATGCGAAACATATTTATCTGTGCGTCCCAACTGGACCGCATACATGCATTCGTTCTTTCTGCAGATACATGCGCTTTGCCCAGTTGGTCCTAGTTAGGTGACAGCACAGCTCAGTCAATAATTGTCGAAGCTGTTAAGACAGCGACCAAAAGGTTGAAGTATTGCCACAGTTCATTTACAGATGATAGTTGGGACAAATTTGAGTGTATGCGCTACCCCCCTAAATTTTCAGGTTTGTGACGTCACAATTGCGTCACGCCACTGTTGCAGCGAGGAATTTTTGATATTCGCACAGTGGCGTGACGTAATTTTGATGTCACAAACCTGGAAATCTATATTGTAGCGAAGCGCATTCACCCAAATTTTATGCAACTATTTTCTGTAAATGAACTGAGGTATTACTACGCTACAACCCTCTGACCATTCCCGTCTTTGTGCGTGGGCCGTAAATGCCAGATACATTGACTCAGCATGCTTATATCGAACAACAAGAATTCACTTACTTAACTGGGAAAACAAGCACAGCACTCTAAAACATCCCGCCAATGTCAATGAAGTGAATCCTAGGAGAGTTTGTATGCCCCAGCATCACAAATGCAATAAAGACAGTCCTAGGTCCGACTTATCCAAAGCTCCAAACTGGATGTTCGTTTCAAAAACTGAATAGAGTATACATCGTGTGTTAAAGTTGAACTAATTACTCTTGACTCCCTAGCCGCAGTAGCATAAAGTCGATTAGAACAGTTATATTTGTCTGATTTATGCAGAACTTCAAACTGTGTGTAGGCTACGCGCGTTGAACAGAGTATGAAAGAGTATCAGGTGATAAATTCGAACCGATTACTCTTGACACGGACAGAACTCAATTCTGCTCTGGAAAATAGAGTTTATGGCCGTCTCTAGCATACCTGAGGCTAGTGCCCGACTTGCAAAACGACTCAGAGGGTCAACACTGCAACACTAACGTTTCTGTTCTAAGTTTTGTACAAGTCAAGGCTCATCGGTTCCACTAAACACGACTCATCTGTGCCATCTATGACACCTTATCCAGGCAGTGCATATCATTACTGATTGAAATTTTAAAAAGGGGCTCCTACTCTAGTGAGCTTCTGCACTTGATTTTCTCAAGAGATTTTGTTGAGTATCCAGAGAGAGCGTTGTATGAAGTTGACTCTGCAAAGTGGAACATGTCGTCAATAAGTTCAAGAGTAGATTTAAGTTGTCATCAAGTGGCTAGTTGAAGGAGGATCAAAATAAACCCGCAAGGCTTGACTCGCTTAGAACTTCTAATGGAAGTTTTGCTTCTATCAGTCTGAACTGTGTTGCAGGCGTAACAAAATACGGTACTGGGCCAAATTCTGTGTAAGCGGAATGTATTATCACTTTTTGTCCAATATATTATTCCTTTGCCTGTCCGTAAGCTTCCCTACGTATAATGTAAATCACATATAACTTTTTAGTAAACTCTAAGAATTTGTCGTCGAGTTCAGTTGAGCCACTGGGGGGGGGGGCTTTTCCAGAACTTTAAACAGACGCTTTCGCTTTCCCTCTCTGAGTTGCATTGGTTGCATGAGTTAGAACTAACCTAATCACGGCTGTAAGCTCCATTTTACGGAGCAAGACTGACTTTTCGAAACCTCATTTGAAATCGGGTAGGAGTTAATGTTTTTAAACTCGATCGAAAGGGTGCAAGTCAACTCACTCGTTTGAATTTCTGGAGAAGTTTACCCTATTGGGCTAAAATTCGCATCATAATCGATGGTTCATTCTCCTTAACTTCAACGGAAAAGTAACAGTTACTATACAGTCAACTTGAATGCACAACTCAACTTGGAACCCCACACGCACTGCTTCTGATACATGTGTACCTTCTGACAAGGCCTGCTAAACTATGAAAAAGGCCTTGCTTATTCCCAGAGGTATGCACGGTAGATCTCAGATCATGCAGAGCTATGGCACCAACGATGGAAGCTCCTGTCCGACAATCTGCACCCCTAAAAACCCCCTTTATGGTTAGGGTCAATAGCCCTACAATAGTATCTGAATACCAATTTCGCCATTAACAAACCACGGAGAAGAATTCGCCTACTGGCAACAGTCTCAAACCTATGCAGTCCGAGCTTGGCATTTACACTGAAGTATCTTGTTAAGCACGATGCTTAATTAATGATGTGAGGCTGAGGTAGATCTGCTTGTGGTTTTCTTAAAGGTAAAGTCAACTTAATCGCACATCCCATCTGGAAAATGAACAACCACTGGTTTGTTCTTCAAATTTATTATTCTAACTGGCCTCAGAGAGCACACGGCTGCGGCTCACCGCAGTTCGTCCTGAGCTAGGTCTCCAAGGCTGTTATGTTTTAGGATTATCATACGTCGGCATCAGGGATTATGGTACAATGCTGCGATGGGAAAATCGATAATACGATGGCCATCGCCATCGCATTTACGATGCAGAATGCAGTACCATCGCTCCATCGCCATCGGAATCAAAAATCGACAGTTTTCATCGACGATGACCTACGATGAAACAGCTATCGACGATGCCCATCGTAGAGTATCACCATCGGCAATGGACCATCGCATTAACACATTTTAAAAATACAGAGATCTCAAACCACCAAAATCGAATAAAAGCAGCGTCTCATATAACCTCCGCCTGTGTGTGATTTTCACTACAGTAATAAGATTCCTAGCTGATAAAAGGTGCGAAATGTAAGGCCCAGGTAATTAGGGTTAATTAAAGCCTGCGCTACAAAGTTCAATTATTATTTACCTAGTAGCTAATATGCTTCAAATGTAATGACCTTTCAAAACTTTAATAATTGACAATGTTAGATCTGGAGAATGTATTAAAATAAACTTTGTAACCCACTCTTTGCCTTGATGTTACTTAAAAACATAAAACATAAATGTTTCAAACTCGTGAGGCTGTTTTTTTGTAGTGGCTTTAGAGCCTTCTTTCATTACTTCATCGACATCGGAAGTACAACCGATGACGATGGCCATCTTATACCATCGCCAAGGGGATGTTCAGCCATTTCAGCGCATCAGAGCTTCCTCATAGCGACATCGCCAATGAAGAAAATGGTCATCGCCGATTGTTTTATACATTTCCATCGGACCATCGTTTTATCGTCAATGGATTTGTTGCCATATTCCATCGTAAAATCGTAGTTCATCCGATAGCGATGGTCTTCTCACCATATCGCCATCATATAATCGGCGATGGCCATCGCGCCAAGCTCGGAGGGTGATAGGGAAATAATTATTTAAAACCTGAAGGTAGTACGATCTTACAAACAGTATTTTGTTAGCTTAAATGAACGGGTGAGGTCAGTTTCAATGTCCATAAGCTAACCAGGAAGTCGATGCAGGCTAACTCAATTCTCTAGTAAAGCAATAGCTGGTGCCGATTGGCAGCTCTCGCCTCTAAATCGTTTTTCCACGTTTTCTAAATGATTACCTACGACTTTCGAAGGTTGTGTGACATATTGTGCTACTATGTCAATATTCAATTCGTCAATACTTGAAATATACCTGAATAAGTGGTTTTTGGTGCTTAAAAACTGAAAAATCGAATGTATTGGCAAATTATTTAAAGACATTTCATGTATTAGTATTTAAATACAATTTGAAAATGTATTTAGTGTTTAAATACTTCAATGTATTCAGTGTCCATCACAGTGTGCTCGCAATGCTAAACAAATCCTCATGGGCTCCCGGACTATAATCAAATTCCGATGTCTCCTGAAGACGTTACATTTAAGTAACCATTTCTGACAGCTATCTAGCAGAAAAGTATTGTCAAATCCGACAAGTTGTCATCTAAAGTTAATTTAATGATTTTTTATATGCTCTATTTCACTGCAAGAGTCGCTAAAGAAATAATAATATTCACAGCTATCACGTAGAAAATGCTATAGTTACAGAATCATGGAAAACAAAACGCCAGTTTCATTATTTATGATAGGCTCTATTTCATTACCTTAGTTGACGAAGAAATGAAAGTGCTTCGAGTACTGAGAAGGCAAGGGTGTAACGCACTTACCAGGTATGCGCTGGGGCGTGTGAAGTTAAACACTACTGTGTATAGCACACATGTCATGTTGGGGTCTGTGTCCAGGGCGGTAGTCAGTGCAGTGGTGGCGAAGGTTCAGTGTAGCTGCTGGAGTGTGTCTGTATGTGCGCGAGTGAAATGTTTTGGGTGAAATGTTAGGGTAAAAAACATCAGTGGAAGCCATTGGGCGAACTTTTTCTCTTGCTGAACTGAATTCGACATGATGTGTCCAAGACAGTGGTGAAAACTTGCAGAGATAAAAAGTTCCATATACAGTATATACTGTATGTGGGTATTTGGGTATTCAATTACTCCATGCTAATTCTTTTGCTATGTGTCAGTAGAAAATCGTTTCGCTTGAACTACTGTCTGAGCCACAACATCTCGGCTGGCTTCAGTTAATCCATCAGCCATGTGATTAGTACCTCCACAGTAGCTTTTTTCATTCTCATATATTCAGTATGAGTGAAGATGTTGTAAAGGCGCTTTCATAACCCGAAAGGAGCCTATGCCCCCTCCACACTACCGCAGAAATGTGTCCACACTGTTGCCTCTTCGCGATCGCTACGACTTTCGCTCAGCAATTCCTAAATTCGGGCATTTTCGTGCGTTTCCAACGTGCAGCATATTTTTATTTGATTCTGGTTGCGATAAAACCAGGCTCAAGATGCATATATCTTGTTCAAACGTACCACAAATAACTGGACGTTTTATGTTTCAATGCTTTCTTGTAAACACGGGAAAAGAGATCAGCCTAATTCACTGCAAATTTGAATAGGTGTACGGAACTTCACTAATAACAACACTTGTTAAGGGCACTGACTCGGTAACTGAGATTTCGTCAACTTTTTGGGTGGTCAAACTCGCACGCTCGACAGTCATTTTTTAAACACGTTTTCTCCGCCACATGTTTTCGCTCGTCGGAATGCTGTGCTCGTAAACATGACTGGGCATCTACCCAAAGAGGGCTAAGTGTCCGCCGTCAGTTTGCAGCGTGCTCTGCTAGAAAAGGCAAAACATCACAGGTCTCTACATTCTCCGTAAATTCATACCTATAAGTTTATCGATCCTACGCTTGAAATAACTTATTGGCAGTGTCAAAGACTACAACTTCCTCGGTATACAGCACATCAGCAATGGAAGTTTCGACATCTAAACAGTTCAAATGTCGCGTAATGGCGGGTGTACACGAGCGCAAAAAAATTGCCCTGTCAGTCAAATTTCCACTATGGAGGTCGGGTTGCCGTGACTACCGCTTAAGGCATTTAAATGCTACTCTAAAAGTGCGCCCCGCATTGCAACCTTAAACTGAGTTAAAAATAGGAAGTATACTGGAATTTGTTCATTCCCGCTAGTCATAGTGTACAAACTACAAAAACTGACTAATATTTTGGACATTATTTACAGAGGTAGAGCCGTGTCAACCGAAGCCGTGTCCGCGGCAACACATTCTGATGTTGAATTGCGTGGATGTGCAACTTTTGCGTGAGTGTGCACCCGACATAAGCGAGACAACAGGTGAGACGCAACCGAGCGATTTTCACTGTATTCTACAAAATCGCAGCCACGAATTTCTCAAGAATTTGCTGCACTGTGATCAGGTTGAAAATCATCATACAGTATGGTAAAGACTAGAAGGTGCGCGCTGACAAAAATGACAGCGAAGAGTCTGTGATGACCTTCTTCATTACCTCCGCCAAAAGGATGTGTTTTTGTGGTGTTTGTCTGTCCATTTGTCTATCTGTTTTGTTTTTGTCCGTCACAAAGATTACTCAAAACATTATCAACGAATTTTTTCAAAGATTGTTAGGCACGATAACACTAACAGAGGACTAACTTTTGGCGAAAATCAGTTCATCTGTTTGTTTGATTCTTTGTTTGTTCGTTTGCTTGTTTTTTTTTTTTTTTGTTAGTCAGTAATTTTTTTGTACCATAACTCAATTTAAAAACGGATTTTCATTAAATTTACATGCATTCTTAGGTATATAACGAAGAGCAAATGACCAAATTTTTGTGATGATTTGTCAGTTCGTTCGTTTGTTTGTCGCTGTGCTTGATTCCATGCTCGTTGGCACAATAACTCAAGAAGTTATAGATTGGTCTTCATTAAATTTACCGGAATAGTTAGTTATGCTAACAGACATAAATGATTCAATTTTAACGATGTAGCGACCGGGTGGTCCGTTTGTGTGTTGAACTGAGGTATGTTTGGTTAGCAGCATAACGCTAAAAATTATGCATGGATTTTACATAAAATTACAGAAACTGCAGAAATTGTTAATATTATCAAAAGGCACAAATTATTAGATTTTGGTGCTGATACAAAGAAAATCATGGTTTCAGAACGAATTTGAACTTTTGTAACCGTTGCGTTGCTTGGCATGGAAATAATTCGTTGTTTTTTGAAGGCCGTTCAGCAACGCTCAAACTAAGAGTTTCGTTATGGTATCACGGATACGGTAGGATATCATATACATCCAATGGTGTTTGCTTAGCGAAAGATATTTCGTCCGAAATTCGTCGACGATTGAACTAAAGTTGGAAGAACAGCCAATACAGCTAAATTATCTAATACTAAGAAGGACCGTCTTATGTTTATATATAAATATACATATTTATATATTTATTTATGTTTGGTGTCACGCTCTTAACGAAATAGATAGGCGGAATTTAGCCCAGTCTGGAGGCTCTGGTTGTCCTCTCAAGCTTCATTGAAAGTGATGGGCAGAAAATAGGTATGTTTGAAGAAGATGACAAACGTATCTTAAGCAGGGACAGTTGAAATTCCAACAATGAAGACATCGCAGGCTTAGTCTGATTTGTACGAGTATTAGCTTCTCCACACATCGAATATACGGCAAAGAATAGGGCGACCTTATGTCTGAATGCACTTCTTGCATTGCCGAAGTTAAAATCGTAGCACTCAAGATATCTGAAGCTTCCGTTGCCACTCATGCTTCTTGATTCATAGTTTGTTCCCACATATGATTTCGCTGCATGCAATTGTCATCGAAATCGACGAAGCATAAGTTTTCACGGGCAGTAGACAATTATTTCTTCTAGCTTACTGTTTTCCTCTGACGAAGCAGTTTTCTCTTCATAGGTCAAAATTTGAGCACCTCAAATGAAACAGATATTTGAGGCGGAAAGACGGTATCAACGGTATCTTTGAACGGGACGAACACATTGTATATAAGCTGCTATTTTGTTTAGGTTTGTTGGAGTGTTTTACTCAAGATGTTACTTCTGCTTGTCTATATAGAAAACCTAAGGATTGCAGCTCGACAAAGGATCAATGAAGAAAAGAAGAAAATTAAAAAGCAAATAAGAGAAGAGGAGATTCCGCACCGGCGTAGAGGCATTAGGCAAACGTATAGGTTATTGCGTGAATTTTTCACGCACGGGTCCACTAGTCTGTAAGAAAAAGAGAACATCAAGATGCATATGAGCACTAATGGAAGCTTCAGATATCTTCAGACCTACGACGTCAACTTCGGTCGCCCTATAGGCACTTCGTCAAAGATTCAATGCGATGTATTGAAAAGGTAATACTCGTACAAATCAGACAAAGCCTTCGATATTTTCAATGTTTGAAAGTCGCTGATTAAGATACGATTGTCATCAACTACAACCTATTCAATTTTCTACGAATCAGTTTTCAATGAATTGACAGAACGACCACGGTCTCCAACTTGGCCAAACTTCCGCCTATATGTTTTATTAAAACGGGACAGAAAATGGAGAAATATATAAATAGATAACTACGCATCGGTCTTTATTATATTGTAGATGCATTGTATATAACTGTTAGTGTATGTATGTTTATATGTCCTTTTTTCTGTCAAGTTTTAGGAAACCAGGCAAAAATTAGGCCGGATTGAAAACGTTGGCCATGCTGTCACGATCTGTTCATAACCGATTGGTGAAAAATAGACCAGGTTGCAGTTAATGGCATATACTGTACATGATTATCTATTTACTGTTCTTTAACAACTCTTATAATCTTGTTTGCTAGGTTGTCACCGTGCACACAATCTAAACTTTGCTATTACTAGATTTCGCGTGACCCATTAGGTCACTTAACCGTACAAAGGGAGACCCCTAGCGAAGAATTACATATAACGGGAGTGGTGAGATGCAATGTAACTCAGCCTAATTATTTGCTAATTAATACATTATTTATTGGTATTTCGGATCAAAAATCCACAGGCATACTCTTGAATCATTCATACATGAGTTGAGATGTAATTAGAACCAACAATTCAATGGTAAATTATGATAAAACACCATAAAATGAACGTTTCTAATAGAAAGCTAGAAAGCATACAATCATATACATTTTGTACGATAACAGTGGCAGTTTGCTCACCAATGCCGGCAGTGTACATGTGTTCGGAAACAGTAGGGTGCCTGCTATATTGCAGGGACTGTACTGTCTACGTACGCAGAGCAATCAATGTACTACGAGTGGACACAACAATATCCATTCAATGATACAGTATGCACTGGTCTGCGACTGCACTGATGTAGCCTCATTTAGCTTAAGTTGTCATATTTATTATAAATAATGCTTATAAAGCTTCGTTGTCCATCTGTAATCATAACGTTCAGGTTAAGTTACGTGCAGATACACAGAATAAACAAACGTAGAAACGTACGGGGCAGCCTGCCTTGAGAATGCAGGGTGCAGCGCACTATCGCGCAGGTCTTCCCTTATAGGGACAATTTATCATAATAAAATCTATGATATTTTCACTTTAATATTTTCGTAAGTTTCCAGCAACTCAACTGAAATTGGACAACACTAAAAGTATTATATCAAATACAGACGCCAGTACAATTACGAGCCTCAGCAAGCAATTTCCATTTTACGTGCAATCGATATTCTTCTATAATGCTGGATATCTAATAAAATTGTATAAGAATAATGAATTACATTTGTTCTCAAACGTAATAGATACTCGCTTCGGCCCATAATGGTTCTGGCGTCCATATTCGATATTCTACTATAAGGCTATAAGATACACCAGCTCATAATTGTTCTCTCTAGAGTATGTAATCTACAACTCCAACCAGATACTTTTGTCCCTCTCCTACTAAAAATTTTCTATAGAAAACTGATTGTGTGAAAGAAAATATTGTTCAGGGATACTATAGCAAGTGATTACAACTGTTTTTCAGATGCATGGTGCAATAGTATATTATGTATGGTGCAACAAGTATATCGTACACTAAGAGTAACCCTTTGTAGCAGAATTCAGCTTGACACATCTCATATAAGAAGACTTTTTCGGAAGTAGTAAAGCTCTAATACACTCTCAGAAGTAATTGCTATTGGTGTCATGGTGTCTCCAGTGCAGTGTAGAGGCTTGACTTCAGGTCCTAAGGACCCGGGTTCGATTCCCCAGATTGACTA
Source organism: Parhyale hawaiensis (assembly GCA_001587735.2). Taxonomy (NCBI): domain Eukaryota; kingdom Metazoa; phylum Arthropoda; class Malacostraca; order Amphipoda; family Hyalidae; genus Parhyale; species Parhyale hawaiensis. The sequence goes on from LQNS02000383.1 coordinate 26,114, forward strand.
GCTGCAATATTGTTTAGAGATCTATGATGGAATCGTTAACACCTGACCACGTGGTTCCTGACGAGAAGTTTGTCTTGGACTGTATATAAACCGAGAGGTCTGTGTACTAAAGACACTGATCTGAGGGCGTAACTCTTTCCGACTGCTCTCACATTGACAGAAAATATCACAGCCTAGGGCTCGGCCTTAAAACTGAGATTTCCTATGAGCTGAAGATAGCTACGTAAGTCGGATGACTCCAGATGCTCTGAACACTTCCCCGTGATGTGTGAAGGAGATGCATACGGAAGGAGTTGTTTTGTTTTGTTTCTTTCATCAAAATAAACACAATCTAGAGGTAGCAAAAAATCAAATTATCTGTGAAACCATGTTTTTCTTTGTATCAACTTTAATTAAAAGCTGATCATTTATACCGTATATCGTATTTATTTATACGATAATTGCAAGACTTGGGTAATGTTTTGAAGTTCAGATTTTAACATAGTGTTACGATTTACTAAATCATTCAATTGACCAAGTTAAACATTTACATTTTCTAAAAGATCCAATTTATTTGACTGAACTTTTATGTTTTTGATTTCTAATTGGTTTATATTTGCAGAGTTAATCACTACTTCTTATTGAACTTCATTTATATTTTGTTCCATTTTTCAAAAGTTAAATTTCTTTTATAACTCATCTCGATTAAGAATGACGGTTGAAAGAACTCACTTCTCAAACTAAAATTTAGATCCTCATAAATTACATTACATTTCCGATAATTTTTTGGTAATTTATTTAATTTAATCATATATACAAATTTTTCATATCCATATCGTAATACATTAGGTTTTATGAATGGATAATTTTCTGAATAACAATCATCTGATAGATACTGTTCAGCTTCATTTTTATATGTATATTTCTAGAGGATCTGTATTTTTCCAAAGCTTATACACTTCTTTTAATATTCTCTATCGCATTCTTATTTAATAATACATCCCTATCAATAGTAGTGGTATGCTCTTTACAACTTTCTACATAGGATTGAAAATCTAGGAAGATTTTTTAGGGGCTATAAATTTAGATTGTAGGTGTTCAACACTTTCTCCCAAAGACTCTAATTCATTCATTTTATTTTTCAACTCTGTAATTTGATTTCCAAAAAGGATTATACCTTCGTTAACTGCTTCTCTTACATAATCTACCTTTTTGTTAGTTGTTCCAAAATTAATTCAATACACAATATCAATTTCAGCAACTCTCCCATCAATATCTTCTGATATTCGTTCCTCTAATGTTTCAATCCTCGATTCATGATTTACATTGATTATGCTAGCCATTGTTTGTATATCATTTCTAACGTGAAGTAACAAAGTTCCTACAGATTCATTAACGTACGTTTTGCTAGCAGCGTCATTTTCCTCGACAGGGTATGAAATGTTTGCAAGTCTTCGATTACGCAAATCGAAGTTTTCTTCATCATCAAGGTACTTGAAACCAAATCTAGGAGGACCTCTTGTGGATGGGGTAGATGTATTTTTATTTATTCCAGAGGTAAAATATTTACACCAGTCATTTATATAAGATAATAAAAAATATTATTATCGGGGGATTTCACGACTCAAAAATGGATTGGTTGAGCGATGTTTAGCTCAGCGCCGGGTCACAGTCCGCAACCTGAGAGTTAGAGCACTTTGCGAATGATGTGCGCTGTTCCAAGCAGAGCGCTTTTCTGGAGGGTTCCTGAGTAGAGATGGCCGCACTTCAGCTTTTGCAGGGCTCTCTTGAGATTCTCGGACATGGCCCCCAGAGCTCCGATGACCACTGGATAATTACAAATTGTATATTAATAATAATATTTGTTATGATATAATTATACACATGAATACGTGTGTACTAGGTCGTCTAATTTAATTGAGTGATTAATTGCCGCGTGACTAATTTATTAATTAACTGCCGTGTCAAAGAAAATAACTGTTGGAACCAATGAGCACTTTATGTGAAATACTTCTCTTACAAGTAAATTCAGAGGGCAAATCTTTGGGAACAGTGCTCTAAACTCTGTGGAATGCGGGCAGTAGGTAA
>LQNS02000383.1:39914-50659 GCA_001587735.2 Parhyale hawaiensis
TGACGAAGCAGTTTTCTCTTCATAGGTCAAAATTTGAGCACCTCAAATGAAACAGATATTTGAGGTGGAAAAACGGTATCAACGGTATCTTGGCTACGGAGCGGACTCATTGTATATAAGCTGCTACTTTGTTTAAGTTTGTTGCAGTATTTTACTCATTTTATTTCAGCCTGTCTATATAGAAGACCTAAGGATGACAGCACGACAAAGGATCAATGAAGGAAAGAAGAAACTTAGGAAGCAAATAAGAGAAGAGGAGATTCCGCACCGGTCTAGAGGCATTACGCAAATGTATAGGTTATTGCGTGAATTCTTCACGCACGGGTCCAGTAGTAACACATAATTTAAAAAATTTTTCATTATAAAAATCATGCTCTAGACATGGTGGTAATGAAGGTAGCGTTTGCTCTGCTCTTCTTTTCCTTTCTTTTCTGAGTCTTTCCACATCCACATCCTCATGAAAACTAATTCCCATATAAGCCAATTCTGGTTTACCTGAGTATTGTGCTAAAAATGTCTGTTTGTTGAGTAGACATATATTTTTCCCATAATTTTGATGTTTTTTGATCTAATCTTTGAATATTTTCAATTTCTGAAATTTCTGCACCGCAAAGTTCAAATAATTTGTACATTTTATACTTTTTTATGAGTGAGTTCTAGTTTAAGTTGGGAGTCAGTTTCATTATTGCTTCTTCAAAATCATGTATATTTCTTACTTCATCTTGCAAGTATTTCACAATTTGCTCATATAGACTTTTTGGAAGGGGATAATATTGCTCTGGATTTAATTGTAATTTTTCACACCAATATTCTACAAAAATGTTCATTTATAGTCTTTGTACAGCAGTTTCAAGTTCTTCGTTCCGTGAAGTTATAAGACGGAAATGGTCATGTTTCCAGTTTATTTCCTGCAACAGTTCATTAAACATGTTAGCTTTTTGCTAATTTTCTACTGTCAACAAATAAATCTGTAAATTTCTTTTTCTCTCTTGAGAAAGTTTTAAGAGTTTTCATTTTTTTTGACATACTGTACAATGATAAGGAAAGTATGTCATCCCATTACAACAACCGTCACATGACTTGAGATATTTTATATCTTCAAAAGAATAATCTGATGGATGAAAACAATGATAACAATTCCAATTATAGCATTCAGTATTTATCTGATAGAAATTACTAGAGCTCGGACATTGGAGCATTTATGCGTAAAATGCTACAAGCGCTTTATATGCTCCATAATGCCGTAAACGCTATAAATGCTCCAAAATGCTCCTTAGCAGGGTTGCAGAGTCAGAGGGTTCAGGGTCCGACTCCAACTCCGACTCCTGGGCCTCCAGAATTTCCGACTTCGACTCCGACTCCTGGTCCTCAAGATTTTCCGACTCCGACTTCCGACTCCCGACTCTGACCCCTTGGTTCAACTAGTAGATATTTGATGTAAACATAAAACATGTCCAAATAATTGTTGATAGTATAAACATAAACTGTATGTAGCAAGTTAAAGATGCTAGGGGTATTGTACATATACTGTACAATATTTTGCATCATTTGGGATATTAAAGTGAGGACATTAGGGCATTAAACATATACAAATAAGGTTAGGACATTAAACAAATTTTGGTAAAACTTTTGCTCCTGGTACTTTATGTGAGGTGGGCATGGGAGGGGGGGGGGCAAAATACTCAATTTTCTACCGATTGTTTTGAAATTTACATAGTCTATGTATTTTTGAAAAAGAAACACGTTTTACTCCTACAATTTCTTTCATTTAGGCTTTAGTTATTGAAATATATAATGGAAGTATATACAGTGTAAAGATATACCTATGCATATTTTCTAAATTTCAAAGAAATAGAACTCAATGAGTTTTCATGCTACAATAAAAATAATAACAGTTTTGGAATCCTTGGAACATTCTTAACAAAACGACTGAGCTGGCTTCTCCTTTTCTATTCAGTCCAATCACTACGTAACCTAACTAAAATATAGGGGGCAAAACGGTTTTGGGCTGAATTGAAAATAAGGGCTAAATTGAAAAATCCTGCTGTATAGTGTTCTCAGGAATGCTTCAAGTATTCTAAAACTGTCATTGTTTTTATTGTAGCATGAAAACTCATTGAGTTCCATTCCGTTGAAATTTAGAAAAAAAATGCATGGGTATATATTGATATATATTTCTATTATCTCAAAAACTAAGGCCTCAAATAAAAAAAAATTGTGGGAGTAAAATGTGTTTCTTTTTTTCAAAAATACACACACTATGCAAATTTCAGAACAATCGTTAGAAAATTGAGTATTTTGCCCCCCCCCCCCCCCTCACATAATGTACCAGGTGTAAAAGTTTTACCCAATTTTTTTTTAAAGTCCTGATGTCCTCAATTTAATGTCCAAACTGTTTTAGGGATTCCAANGCAAATTTCAGAATAATTGTTAGAAAATTGAGTACTTTGCCTCCCCCCTCACATAATGTACCAGGTGCAAAATTTTTACCCATTTTTTTAATGTCCTGATGTCCTCAATTTAATGTCCAAACTGTTTCAAGGACTCCAAAACTGTCATTGCTTTTTTCTATCATGAAAACTCATTCAGTTCTATTCCTTTGAAACTTGGAAAAAATGCATATCTACAGCTACATTTATAATTTCCCATTATCTGAAAAAGGAAGGCCTAAACAAAAAATTTGTATGAGCAAAATGTGTTTCTTTTACAAAAATACATATACTATGCAAATTTCAGAACAATCAGTCTGAAATTGGTCATTTTGCCCCCCAATGCCACCCCTCTCATAATGTACTAGGTGCAAAAGCTCTACGCAACATTTTCTCAATGGCCTCATCATATGCAATAGGAAAATACATGGTACCTATAGCTGTAAAAGAGAAATGTGCAAAAAAAATCGACATATACTTTTTTTAATTTGTGACTAAACATTTAGAATTGAATGATATTTCTTTATAAATGGTATCCCGGAGTCGGAGTCGGACTAAAAGTTCCGACTCCTAGAGCAATTGAGATTCCGACTCCCCCTCAAATCCTCCGACTAAGGCCGACTCCGACTCCGCAACCCTGCTCCTTAGTACTCCATTTGACTCTAACTGCTCGCAAAGTGGGAGCAATTGCAAATAAATGGAAGATTTTTAGCAAGTGGTCAACAGTACTTTCAAGTGTATTGAATATCGATGAGTCTGATTTATGCATGAATAAACGACAACGAGTCTTCTAATAGTTTTAAAGCGGTAAAATGGTTGAAGTAGGAAACTTTTTAGGGTGGGGTAATTTTCTTTTGAATTCCCTCATACTATGAACCACGAACGAACAAAATAGCACAATTGGTAGATGAATGAGGCGTGCGTGATCACTAAACTAGTTGTAATTTTTGAACAGTAGTTTCTGTAAAGTTACAATTCAATTTAGTTATTTTAAACTGGTTGAAACTGCATTTAGGGTAATTATAGTTACCCTAGGCGCAAAAGCAGAGGCGTGCTGCAACCAGGACTTCTGTGTTACCTGTGCTACACTGCGACACAGGTTGGGCAATGCTGGGTGACACCGACAATAACCCTCCTAAATTCTAGAATTTTGGGGTTATGAGCTGGGTAACACTGCCTTTGTTTACAAACATTGACTATGATACTCGAGTATTAGTATTACAAAATGTATGACTTCCATATACAGTATTGCTTTAATTCCAGCTTGTGAAGCAATTTTGGGTAGTTTTCTTAACTCTTTATTCTAAAATACGACCATAAATAAGGCTCCGCCAGAAATATATATGTTTAAGCTTGCCGAATATTCCGTAACACTACGTTAGGGCGTTGAGATCGCTCGTCGCACTCACTGCTACACGTGTAACACTGTGAGGGTAACATCGGCGTCTGATTGCAACACGCCCCAGTACATGAGAGTGCAATACCTGTTCAGTGCACTCAATGCCTCGTAATTAGGTAGCGGTACACCTTTTTAACTGTTGACATTGTACTGGATTAAGGTTGAATGTTTTTTTTTCCTAAATCTTTCAAAATTGTTGATGATTTTTTCCAATTTTTTTCACTTCCCATTTTTATCGGCAAAATATTTTCAAAAGCAAAACCTCATTTAAATTCTTACTCCGATTGGTGAGTAAATTATACTTTGGTGCACGAATCGCTCCGATAACTGCCCCCAAACGTTCTAGCAACTGCTCCAATCGCTCTTATAAGTGCTCTAAATGCTCGATAACTGCTTAAAATGCTCCTATAAGTGCTCTAAATGCTCCGGTAACTGCTCCAAATGCTCCCATAAGTGCTCCTGATACCGTTCTCTATCGCTACTTTTGCACACTTATAGCGCTACAAGTGCTCCTTTGAACCGCTACTACGGCTCTTTTTTAAGAGCTCCAATGTCCGAGCTCTAGAAGTTACCTTGTAATGTTTCTACATTTTGTGCTTTTTCTGCGTCCATGTTATTTAATGAAAAACTTAATAAAGTGCGTGTAAATATAGAGAGAAAGGAAAAAAATGATAGGTCCTATCAAACCGGGAAAAAAATAAGTTCCTTAAGAATTAATTCTTATTAAAATGGTAGGTTTAACCAATGTCAAATGCTATTTTAAAGCTGATAAACATGGTATGTTAACTGAAAAAAAATATGTGATGCATGTAATGTAACTGTAAAAAATATGAACAAACATAAAAATACTATCAAACATACGAAAAATATTACACAATTCAGTTTTGCTTAAGAAGAAATATGTTTGTTCATATTGTAAAACACGGGTTCAGAACCTTAAGATTCATGAGAAGAGTAAAAAGTATTTTCAAAACAAATATAAATGTAAATTCAAACAATATATTTCCACTAAAGAAGATTTCTGTAAAGAATTCAAGTATGATAGTATTACGTGTAAGGATCCAAAACTGTGTATTCAATGTTTCAAGGAATAAATTTATGATGTAGTTGGAAACCAAAAGTGGAAAAATCTAAAACTACAACTTGCTGTAAATGTTGAATTCATGAAAAGTTCACTTGAAGAAAAGTATATCTATACCTGGTTCAACACAGGATTAATGACAACAATAAAAATCTAAAAAATTCAAGTGATAATATTGATAAAATTATAAGAATAATCGATGATAAAATAGTGAAATTTACATGAGAAGGTTGATGGTGGCAACTAAATAAACTGTTGGAATTTACCATTAAAACTATTAGATATAAACCATTAAAAGCATCATCTCACATACCATTTCCAAGCAAATGTTAAAATTCAAATTTCCTGACAAACTTCTCGTCGGGAACCACGTGGACATTTGTTAATAAATAGACCTTTAAACAACATTCCAGCTATTTAGCCTGTGGAATCGAACCGGGTGTTATGAAAACATAGAAAAAAAACGGAAAAATATGTACATATATAAATACAGTATAGATTTGCACGACTACGTATACACATATGTAGGAAAGTAATTAATGTCTCTAGAAAATGGTTTATCAAGTAAAAATATAGTGTTCAACATTCGAGCTCAAAATTACAAAGTTCAACGCGAAAAGTTGTTTTAGGCAGTAGAGGCATCTGCTCAGTGTCACGAGGTTGAGTACTTTAGAAAGAAGCGAGTCTGTTCATTTCGGCTCTGCGGCTGGTGTCGCGTAAACAAACATTATATCGGAACGAGCGAAGTTTGGGAAAGGTGGGGACTAATCCTTAGAATGTAGAGGGTAGATCGTAAGATATAGTTAGAGCAGTGAGGTTATAGAGCGAGCACGCATTTCGTGTTCTCTCGTCCCCTGCTGGGGGCGAGGCGACTCGTGCCTCTGCTATTTGGGGAAATTTGCCTATACTTTTCCCCTCTAGCTCAGAGTCACAGTGAGCTATATGCACGGCACTCAGAATTTACTCAGTGTCGTGCACGATCTAACAGTAAATGTGTACAATTCCAGAACTTCTCTCCTTTTACTCGCGGAGTGAATTAATCTAAAGTGCCGCTATATTGCACGGACCTTCATCTGTTGTGTGTATGTGTTGTGCATTGCCGTCCTGAGTTTGGGTTCAGTGATTGAATTAACAGCCCGACGAACATTGTGTTTGACAGCACCTTCAGATTGTGCATCTTCTCCCAAGAATAATTAACAAGTTCCCTTGATTGACAAGCTGCAATCTTATGCCATCGTATTGTGATTGCTAGTTATGCCCGTAGAGAGGGATGATTCAAAAGCGATTCCCTGTAGTTACACGAACCTAAACCTGTTCATGTGTGAGTGTCCATCATTGCCCCCCTGAGTTTTCCCGTGCAACGATTGGTGCAATTCAGCCCGGCGAACTTTGTGTTAGACCACACTTACAGATTGTGTAGCTTTCTTCTATTTTGAAAAACTGAGTGCCCCTAAAATATCTAAGTAAAACTAAAATGCATTTTTGGAGTGCATGATGTTTCAACACTGCCGCGGTGCTATGGCACCTGTATATTAACGTCAAATGCCCCAGCCACGGTGTACTGCTGTTAGCAGAGATTGCCGCGCGTGACCAATGAAGTTTCGAAGATGAGCGAAGTCTTTCTCCAGTAGGCAGCGAATATTCGAGCGCAAGATGATTATTGGAAGAGATCAAGAAGAGTCCGTCAGAAGCCTACGGTTCTGCACTTTGGTGTGTATTTTGCAGCGGATAGGTAGATAGAACACTATTTGTGTCCAGAGATTGTGTTTAACAGGAAGAATGGAACACTATTTCTGTCCGGAAGTTGAGTGTTCAACGTGCACCCAGAGAGAATTATAGATTGTCCCTCCAGTATGCCGCTCTGCTGGTCAATGTTTCCCGCTGTGAGTGATAGAATTCACATGTTTACGTGTATTTTATGATCAAGTGAGCTCATTTGGTAGGGTTATAGTCACGACGTGAGAGTGTAATCGGTGATATTAGCCAACCATTATTGGAGCATTATTGCATTGATAGAAGAAGTGTAATTGCAGAAAAACCGACAGAAAATGTATATTCTGCGATGTCTTAAACTTAGGGATATGTAAATGTATGTACATAATTGAAGCTTCATTACTGTTGCGCTCTAAAAAAAATAAGCAACATCCGAAAACGCCCTTAGTGTAAAATTTAAATAATAATGATAAAAATAAATAACACTTCAATACATTCATCTTAAATAATGTGATACGTGCTACTTTATTTCTTCGAGAATATACATACAGTTTCTATTGAAACAAAGTTTTGAGCGTCTATAGTTGAGGACGGTGGTCATCGGAATCTCTGAAGAAATGAATGATTATAACTTGCTTAGCTAGTGTGGTCTTTTCCCGGAGTTCTCGTAAACACAGCATCAATGTGATAAAATGTTTGTTCACATGCATTGTATTACATCTTCGCTGTCTGAGAGCACCGTTTTCGCCACTTTGTTCAATATTTCGACTGATTAATTTGTGTTTCTGATGGTACTCAATCTTTCAAAGATTTACGGTCGAAGTTACACATAGATATATCTCCTGCGTACTTGTGAAGTGTTCGATTATGCCCGGTATCAGTTGTGATTCAATTTTGCATCCAAGTACATATGTCAAAACAGCATATATAGTTCTTGCTTTCATGTGGTTTCCTCTTTGTATTGAATTTCCATGCTCTTTTCCCAATATATTTTGAGATCTTTACGTGTGTTTCACTGATCCAGCTGCCGTATGAGTTCCAATCGCTAAGTCTTTTAGTTAGGTAGGTTGGGGAATAGCTCGCCCCCTGGGGACATGTCTAACTCTCTGTATTTTTTTCTATATTATTATTTCGTTGTCACATTCCTGTCAAGTACTATTTTCCCGAGAATGATCAACTGGATCATTCGTAATTAAACATTTATTTACAGTATCAACGTCTTTCCATACAATCTTCATTGATTTATTCTTTTATTATATCAATATCCTTATTTCTATTTACATACCCCGTAACACCGGGTCCTCAGGACTTGAAGTCAAGCCTCTGCACTTGAGACACCCGGGCACCAATAACAAGTTTGGAGGGTGTATTTAAACAACTCTGCGGAAGTGCACGCTTCTCTACAGCTTTAATACTCCCGAAAAAGGTTTCTTATATGATATGTGTTAAGCTGAATTCTGCTATAAAGGGTCACTCTTATAGTATAATATATTTATTGCACCATGCACCATAAACTATTGCACCATGCTTCTGAAAAACAGTTGTTATCACTTGCTATAGTATCCCTAAACATATTTTCATCACACAATCAGTTTTCTGTAGAATTTTTTTTATTTGGAGAGGGACTAAAATATCTGGTGGGAGTTGTAGATTGCATACGCATGAGAGAACAATTATGTGCTGGTATATCTAATAGCCTTATAGTAGTATATCGAATACAGACGCCAGAATCATTATGAGCCGAAGCGGGTATCGATTACGTTTGGGAACAAATGTGATTCATTATTCTAATATAATTTTGTTAGATGTCTAGCCTTATAGAAGAATATCGATTACAGGTAAAATGAAAATTGCTCGCTGAGGCTCGTAATTGTTTTGGCGTCTGTATTTGATATAATACTAATAAATTTGCAAATTTCTGCAGGGTGAGGTGCAATACACCTCAGGTCTCCCTTTGTAGGATCTCATCATTATCTTCTGTTCGATTCATGGACTTTGAGTAGATTATGTCAGATTTTTAAAGTACTAAAGTAGAGAAAGACGAATATTTTTTTTCATATACAATCACTACCCACAATTCATTTCAATTGATGAATAATATAGCTCTATATATAGCCCCAGTTGGTCGATATAAAAGGCTACACGTAGGTGTCCAAAAGACTTCTGCTCAAAGTTCGACCAAAGCGAGTTACTGTAAAAAGGATAGCAGGAGCTCCGGAACAGCTGGCAAATGACCTCTTCCGAGCAGTTACAAAACTTTCTGATTAGCATCTTGCCATTGCGTGGAGCTTTCGCGTGCCTTTCTTTATATCCTTGTTATTACGAAAATTATTGATGACTAACTGTAGAATTCCCCTCCCGCCCTGCACGTGACGTAACAGGTAACCAACCTAGGATCGATTACACGCAACTAAATTTGTATCCCTTTTCAATGGCCACCGGCTGCTGCTTACCAGGCGTATTAGCCTGGAGAAAGTGTGCTGTGGGAACCCACATGCAAGGAAATGCTTCTGAAAGACGGATGAGCTCCATGGAGCCAACAGCAGCCATAGAAGAGATCACCTGGCTGTTGCCATAGCCGTGTGTCCGGCATTCCACAGTCAGCTCCTCTCCCCACCTCTCGATGGCACAATCGAACTCTTTTTTCTTCGTTCTTCTCTTCATCTTTTCTCTTTTTTTTTCTTCTGTGCTAATTTACTGCTCAGTGCGGCCAGATATGGGCATGTAACTAGTTACTCTAACGGCTTAAGTAACGGGCGTTACTTTTTGTTACGAGTAACGATATTGCCTTAGCAATTTTTGAAACGTAACGAGTAACGGTAACGCCCGGGTAGATTTTATCGGAAGTAAAGGAAATGACCGTTACTCAAACTTTGCGAAAAATACGAGAGATGAACTGTCGGCAAAGAGAAAGTTATGTTTTTTTTTTTTAAATACACAAATTTTTGGACATTAAAGTATAACCATACTCTTCGGACACACATATATTTTTATATTAAGAAAGTAATTTCTTTATTCTAAAAGTTTGCCCACAGAGACCCGAATGAAGCGCATGTTTATATTGGTAACTAAGGCTATAAAATTAATATTCTGCGCGTTTCATTTCAGCGATAGGAATATCATTTAAATAGTACGAATGAACGAACGTAAAATCATACATTTTACTGGGTTTCTTCGCGAGCGTAGAACGGACGCCACACCTCCCCAAAAATATATTTGGAAAATTATAGCTATATTTCTTTCAGAAAATCATATAGCAAATTATAGTACAGATCATTCCAGTTGCATCAAGTCTCTAGCGAACGCCTAAATAAAAATGCAATGATACTCTCCTTTTCGACGGTCATGACTGGAAAATTGGAATATAGATCACAATAAAAATATGTAACACGCTCATTGCTATAATGCTGTAGCTGTACCAATATGTTTTATGAATGTCTAAATTTTCATGACTTTCCGTAACAAATTATTCTATTTGATGGAAGAAGATATGGGATTGATTTTAAGACATTTATTGGGCTCTACTCGAAGTAGAATTTATTATTGGCCTTTCTATAGCCTCAGTGCACTGAACTGCTCGAATGTGCAATGAAAAGAAGGTCACTTATTTTCTAGAACATTTATCATTAAATTTTTAGTGTTACTACCGTTAACTCACGTATATCAACAATTTGCCACAATCTCTTTAAATTATGTCTCACTAAACAATTTTATGTAAAGCTGGAGCATCTTGGAAGCGCATATTTCCGCTTAGCACGGTAATGTTGAATAAAAATTCACATTGGTATTGACAATAATAATAATAATAATAATAATAATAATAATAATAATAATAATAATAATAATAATAATAATAATATTAATAATAATAATAATAATAATAATAATAATAATAAGTTTATCAATACACTGGAAGAAAACAATAACAGTTTCTGTAATTTTCTTAAAAATCCGTCCGTAACATTTGAGTTATGTTATGACAAATACTAAGACAAACTTAATTATTATTATTATTATTAAATCACACCAGACTGGCAACGCAGGAACGGAGAAACTCCATGAGGTTAACAAACCCCCACGCAACCAGCCCAGCGGGTGGAGAAAACAAAAGAATAGAAAAAAA
>LQNS02000383.1:55916-76844 GCA_001587735.2 Parhyale hawaiensis
AGGGGAGCTTCTCTTGGGTTAGGTCGTCCTCTTGTTTTTGCGGTTGGGCACGTCCGTGCGAGTTTCACTCCAGAACTCCTTTTGAAATGGTTGCATGGCCACAGTCTTTGGCGTGCTGGGGCCCCTGACCTGTATTTACAGCCCGCAAATAAATTTCAATCGGGTGGAGGCCAATTTTTAGGGACTTCATAGTCCCAATAAAAAAAATCAAACATAGGGACAAACGGACAAGCAGATAACCAATGAAACGGGATCATCTACTCATCATAACATATCTAATAATTCATACAAATTATAAGAAATCCCTCCATATATTTTTGAGTTATAATTCCAAGAAAAAAAGGCAGACCAATAAACAAATCAACAAAGAATTGAATGGATCACCAAAGTTCAATTAATCATTTGTTCCCTCTACCATCCCTAACAATCCAAGTGAAGTTTGTAAAGAACCGTCATTAACTTTTTGAGTCACCTTGGTGACGGACAGGAGAAGAAACTCCTCAAAGACAAAACCTTCTCGGTGGAGGTAATCATTTGTTAAACAGGCTAAATGATCAGGGGTCACGAAATTGCCATTAATACCAGTATGTCAACGGTAGAATTTCGGTTGAAGTTTATGGCAGTTATTATCTCTGTCAAAGAGGTTATGTTTCTTTCGAGTTTGTCAACTAGTCTGACTGGTTTGTCTGCTTGTTGGTCTATCACAAAAATAATTCGAAAGTTATTGATGGATTTTTGTGAAATTTACAGGCTTTGTTAAGCAAGTTAGGAAGAACAGAAGATCTTTTGCTAAGATTTGTTCAACTGTTCGTTTGTTGCTTGCCTCTTTTCCGAGAGGTGGTGTAACTCTAAAATTTATGCACTGATCTTTGTGAAATTTGCAGAAATTACTAGCAATATGTGAAGGTACAAATAATAAAATGTTGTGATTGATCAGTTGATCCTCTGCTGGTCTGACCAACATTTGTTAAAACACAACTCAAAAAGATACAGATATATCTTCGAAAAAATGCAGAATCTGATAATACTGTCATGAAGCACAATAGATCAAACTTTACCGATGATAAATACTAATTAGTTTTCGTTTACGCTGCCGTGACTATCAGAGGTATGCACTCTCGGGGTGCTCTAGTTTAGAATGCAGATAATGAAAACCCAGAATTGAACAGTTAACTATTTGATGCTGAAACGCAAGGCTAACTAAAATTTCTGCAATGACCAATAAATCCGAGATAGTCAGTTCACATCAGTCAATAATTAACTCAACTAATGGACTGCAACATGACTCTTGATTTTCATTTATTTCAAGACTAACTCAGTTCGTTGTATTTGTTGACAAAGCTTCAATGTTATTTCACATGTTTCACTGAGAATTATTTTCAAAAGCAAATTTCGCTGAAATCTCTCCCCAAGCAAAAATAACAAAATATTATTCTCCGAGAGGAACAATTGAATATTTGGTATTGGATAAGTCATTACTGTTCATAGGAATTTGGATTGACATATAAAAAGAACAAATTTTGTTCAACAAACGATATGACAGTGATATTTAGATCCACTGCGCTTTATGTCACTGCAATAAATTTAAAGATATGATGTGCTCTCTCTTTACTTGTTTCTTCAACTGCTCGCACATGCCAATCTAGAAACTGCTAAACATTAAATTTGAAAAAAGTTCTGTTAAATTATGCCAAGGTCACATATTTGCATATAAACTAAAGTTGCTTTTTAGTCATGTCAGATGGATCTATCTTCGAGATTTTTACTTTCAAGAGTCAGTGGAATATGCCAACAATTTCCTAAGCTGGATGGTAACTCATGCTCTTCTGACAATTGTAGAGCAAAACTAGTGAGTCCAGCAGCACAAAGTGGCTGCATAGAGTTTGTGATGGTGCCTTTTCATCGTTTACTCCTAGGGTACCAAAATTCTATATTGATGGATGCTCTGTCTTTGATGATTTTTTACGTGCCGTACCGTTTCAATACAAAAACACTCTTATCTTAAATTTACCTGTAAAATATCATCGAGAACATGGATTCTTTTTATACATCGAGTTTAACCGTGGAAATGAAAACGATGCTCTCGATTCACTTGGTTGCAGACAGAATAATAGAATAACAGACAAAGAGACCGACTGACAAACCTGACAAAAACATAGCCTCTTGGAGGAGGTGAAAATAAAATAACTGTTCTAGGGGGCGCAAAAAGTGCGTCTAATGAACAGAAGCACGTATATATGAGTACTGATAATAGGTAATTTGCAAAAGAAATTTTAGCCAGGCCAACTTTTTAGGTGCCCTAAATTCGATTACAGTCTACCACCATTGACCTCTACACATCCACAAAATTGCATTTCTTGCTGATTAACACATTCATGTATCACCACGAAAAGTTTACTTTTTATTTGAAATCGCTATATTGTCTGGAAAACATTTTTTAAAAAATTTTATCAAATTGCTATCTATCGAGTGCACTTGGTATTTTGAATGTAAATTCAAGATATGTCTAAGCCAATACATATTCCTCTCAAGTAACAAAATAGATTTCAAAGCACTCTCTAGTCAGACTTTCGACTAGGCTGCTGAGAGCTGAACGTTTCACGTTATATCAAAGATAGCACTAAAAGATTTTTTCTTCGACGCATACTCAACGATCCAAGGACAAATACGTTTTTGTATATTTATTTCTCACAGGATAAGCGCTGTTTGAATTGTTTTTCTTGCTTTAAGTAACCTTTCTTATTACTTTGCTGTAGAAAAAGGGCAATATGATACTCAATTTTTCTCTAGGTTTCTTGTACCACTTCCGTACTACTTACTGCATTCAGACGTGAATCTGTTTTTAGTGATACTTTTCTACGCAAGAAAGAAGGACTTCACTTGCAGTGGAGAGTTGGTGGGGTTCGCCTTCTGCTACATTATTACTAAAATCAAGCAGGCTGATACTATATGCATTGCTCGACTGAATCATAACTGCGAAGTGCAAGAAAGATCCGTACATGCGATGTTTTGCCGCCGTTTCACGAACAAATTCACTAACATCGTAATATAGCATCATAAAGAGAAGATACATGACGTGTGAAAATAGTTACAGAGCTTCATGTTATCACTGTCTTGGATGCAGCTTCTGCTAACTTCAGTCGCCTAATTCAAAAATATTATTTTCACAATAAAATTTTTGAGGACGCAAAGTTCAACTGCATATAGGTAGCTGTCGGTTACAAGAAAATGAGATTCAACGCAGCTTTTTCCCTTCTAATTTACGCCAATAGAATTCTGCTTCGCCAGAAAGAACAGTGCTGACCGAAGTGCTATGGTATAATACAAGCCATGACGCGTTTATACTATAGCTCTCGTATCAGGAAAGCTTTCATTCTGCACAAAGCAGATATTAAATTTTTTAACGGATATTTCTCTTACATAAAAAATAGAGATCAGTTACCAAAATGCTAGAATCATACTTTCATTATAATAAAGATATTATTGCAAACTCTGTGGTAGAAAATTCAAGTTAGGCCTGCTCTGACATGGTTTATAACAGAAGCAAAGTTTGTACTATGTTCAGGTTAGTTATACAATAAAAACTCAGATGTAACGAGTAACGAAGTAACGGTCGTTACAGTAACGAGAAACGGTAACGCCCCGTGCAATTTTGTGGCAGGAACGAGTAACGGTAACCCTAGGTAATTTTATTGAGGCAACGAGTAACGGTAACGACCTCCGATATCATGTAACGGTGCCCATCACTGTGTGCGGCAGCGCCATGGGAGGTTGGTTGAGGCACCCACATGTCCACCGTGACTGTCATCTCCCATAACCTGGCGAACCTGGGGGTTATATAAGTCTTGCTCGGTATGCAGCTCTGCTGAGTGGACCGTACTTCTGCCTACGCTGATCATCTGTTTATGTGATTTTTTATATCTATTTTGTACGTATCTGTATATTTCTGTGAATTTCCGTTTTTTTTCTATAGACTTCTCTATATTTCTGTTTCTAGTGATCTTAAGAGTAACCCTGGATCGGGTCGGGCTTGAAGGTGTCGTCTCCTCTATTACAATATTAGAGGACTCTATGCGAACTCCGCGGAGCTTGGCTTTGTGTCCCGTGGTATGGATGTCGTGTGCTGTACCGAGACGCTGGTGTCGGGTAGGAGGCACGACAGTGACTTACCTTTGCTGATTTTCAGTCTCCTTTTTCGCAGGCTGGTGGGATCGGGACCAAGATTTCGCGGCATAGCCGTGTTTATCCTGAGTGGTTTCTGCGTTCCTGGCAGCCAGTGCATGAGTGCACGTGTCATGAGATCATAGTTCTAGGGTGTGGGGCAGTCTCAATAATTTTTATTTATTCTTCTTATATCGGAGCACTGCATCTGATGATTCTCTGTATGACTGTTTACTGACGGCGATGGCCTCGATCCAGAGTACGGATCCTGAGTCTGGTTTTGATTTGTAAGAAGTTAATGCACACCATATGCAAGTACCGGTTGGGATTTGTGTCACCGAATGATCGCCATAGTGAGGCTGCGTGTAAGTTTTACACGTAATCTAGTTGTGTGCAGCTTGTCCGTGAGTCCACGGACATTGCTGGAAATTGTCTCGACCTCGTCATGACTGACGTCCAGGACTTGATGACTGTGCAAGTTGGCTCCCCTATTGCCACTTCAGACCATTCTCCTATCGTGCCATTGAACCTCAACCAAGTTGTTCCTCTGGTGGACACCAGGACAGCGGTATTCGTTTAAGAGCAGGGCTAATTGGGATGTATTCCTGGAGCAGTAAGGGCGTTACCTTGGTGCCAAATTCTTTGGAGAGCTAATATGTCTAGTGCGGTAACACCTTAGGTATAATCTAAGGCGTTAGTACACTTCTCGTATTAGCCCTCCATTTGCAGTGACGATCTTATCTCTGAGTTTAACGACTTGACTGTGTCTATTTTGGAGAGGTATGTCCCGAAGAGGACTATTCATGTTAAGTCTCGGAACAAACCGTGGTTTAATGACAAGGGTCGGTTAGCTTTCCAAGTTAAACAAGTGGATTTTCAGGCTTGGCGGCGTTCGCGTGACCGCTCGTTGCGGCAGACCAATGTTGATCGTAGGCCCGAGGCTAAGCGTGCGCAAGAGAGGGCACAGCATCATCAGAGATGAGGTTCCAGGGAGTCTCTACTGAGTATCGACCATTCACATCGTTCGCGGAGTGAGTTAAAGGGTTCAGTAATCGGTGCTGAACCTTCGTTGCCGCCCCTTGTTGGTCCCAGTGGCGGTATCATTGATGATCCCTTGGCTTGGGCTGAACTCTTGTTGGCTCACTTTGACGGAAAGCAGAGCAGAGATTTGGATGTCCCCGTGAACCTCGTTTAACCACTTTGGCGTTCAGTTCTGGTAATATCAGGGTGCTGCATGGGGTCTTGATCCTTATGGAGGTGAGGACCCGGTGGGCATGTTTCCTCTGTTTTATAAGCCTGCTTTCATTCTCGCCCCTTAGCTTGGAGTGATCTTCTGGCGCCTAATACAGTTAGGAAACTTTCCCCGTTGTTGGCCTTGCTGGGAATTTTACTCCTATTCCCAAGGGCCCAGTGTCGCCCCATGTCAACAATTACCGACATATTACGCTGACGCCAATTTTGTCGAAGATGTTCGTGAAATTAGTCGCTTCTAAGCTTGGAGATTTTACAGAGGCTACCTATGGTGTGCTGCTTGCTGATCAGTTAACGTACAGAACTGGTTTGGGTTCTGTTGACGCACTATTGCCGGTGTCACACCATTTACAGACTGCATTGGATTGCTGATCTGAGGCACGCCTTGTACAGTGGGACTTTAGCGAGGCGTTTGACAGGGTCAAACACAGGGATCTATCGTGCAAGTTGGAGTAGTTTTGTGTGGGTGATAGGGCTCTATCAATCATCCGCGATTTTGTTTCTGAGCGAATGCAGAGTGAGTCTGTTGACGGTTTTTTGAGTCTCTCAGTCGCGATGGAGTCTGGCGTTGCCCAGGGCAGCGTACTTAGCCCGCTGCTGTTGGTGCTGTATACTAGTGATATGCACTCGTCGCTAAAGAACACGATGATCAACTATGCTGACGATTCGACTTTGTTAGAAGTGATACCTAGCCCCAGCATGCATAATGATGTCGCCCAGTCTCTGAACAGAGATCTGTAGCGCATTAGTGCACGGTGATCGGCCTGGAGTATGAATAAGACCAAGTCTATGATTGTCTGTCAGCCTGGGACACTTTTATCGCAGCATCAACATATGAGGATAGATGGCACTTTGCTTCAGGTGTCTAGCTTCTTGGAGATTCTCGGTGTTGTCTTTGATAAGAAACTTTCTATTGAACCGCATATTAGGCGACTGGTGTCACGTGCTTCCTGTAAGATTGGGCTCCTGCGTAAGGTACATTCTGTGTTTGGTGACAGTGAGAATGTCCGTAGATGCTTTTATGCTTTCTTGCTGCCTGAGTTGGAGTATTGTTCATCGAACTGGGCTTCAGCTGCTGACAGTCACTCGCGTCTGCGGGACCGACTTGTAAGTTCAGCTAGCAGGCTGTGCGCCAGAAATGATCTGGTGAATCTGTCCCATAAAAGAGAGGTGGCCGGACTCTGTATGTTTTATAAGACTGAAAACAATGAAAGATATAGGTTCCATTCTTCCTTCCCGGCCCTCAAGGTTTCAAGGAGAATTACACTTGCTGCGATTGACGCGCAGTCTTTCACTTTGGAGAGTGTCAGATGCAGGACTCATCAGTTCAGTCAGTGTTTCGTGCCCCGGTGTGTTGGGGTTTGGAATTCGTTGCCGGCGTTGGCTTTCGGTCATGTTGGCCTGCAGGCGTTTGAGTCAGTTGTTAATGGCTTTTTGTTGGATTTTTCTTTAGCAGCGTTTTAGGCTTCCCGTATTAAAATATACTTCATTTGGGTTGTACTACCTGTCCGCAGTGGCCCGAGATTGAAGTTTTAATAAAAGTTAGAGAGCACGCTGAGTGCGCATAACTACCCCAGCAAGCAACGCAACGGTAACGAAAAATTCAAATTGGTTTTGGAACCATGATTTTGTTTGCATCAACACCAAATTCTAATCGTTTGTGCATTTTTATAAAATTAACAATCTTGTAATTTTCATGAAGATCCGTTCATAATTTTCTTAGTGATGCTACTAACAATCATTATGACAAACATAAGTCAAACACAGAAACAAATCAACCCATCATCACCAAAATTTAATTTTTTATATCTTTTAACGTTACTTACAACTTCTGTAAATATCATAAAGATCCATCCATAACCTTGTGAGTTATTCTGTTACTGTAACAAAGCATAAAATAAAATAGTGATAAACAGCCGAACGAACAAACAGATCATGCCGAAAATTTGGTTATTTTCTCTTCGTAATATACCTAACAACTCATGTAGATTTCAAGAAGATGCGTTCATAACTTTTCGATATGGCCTCAAGAAAAAATAGGCAGACAGACAAACAAACTGACAAATGAAAGGATTTTTACCAAAAGTTAAGCAACTGTTACTGTCGACCTATCTAACGATCCCTGTAATTTCGCAAGAATCTGTTCATATATTTTTGAGCAATCTTGGTTACAGACAAACGGACAGACAGAAAAACAAACAAACAGAAGCACAGACAGACAAACACGACAAAAACATAACCTCCTCGGCGGATGTACTAATAAATATGCTGAATATACAATTTGCTAGCATCATTCTCGCAAATAGACAGTAGTGTTTGCAGTCCACTGAAACGGGCACAAGCAAGGACCATATCATCGTGGTAAGTGAGTGCATTTATTACATTACCATTAATATGACACCCCACTCCTGTTGCGTAACGATGAGTGTGGATACTATCAATGAAGATACTAAAGAGAATTGGGAAGTGTACGACTCGCTTTCGTAGGCCTTTAGTCATGTCAAACGCCGATGATATTGCTGCTCCCCATTTCACAGAGCATATCTGAGTTCCAAACCGCTATTTTAGCTTCGTATCAATATAGGGAAGTATTTGCTTCTCAAGCCTACAGTTAAATAGAGAGTAAGGGGGAACTCTGTCAAATGCAGCCTTAATATCGAGAAAGCATAAAAACATGGGAGATCCACTATCAATAAAATCATTTGTACCTCTGTTCAAAATTTTCAGCACGTCTTAATTGTTGTCGGAGACCATTTGGCAAGCTCTGCTAATTAGAACGTATCTTATTCTAAATATCATCAGTAATCAACACAATTCGTGACGTTACATTTTTAGTTTTCATATGGCCTAAAAACGGACGTCTTTGTCTAGGCAAGACCAGTGCTCTGAACTGCTCTCGTCGGGCGATCACAACCACTTCTCTGTAGCGCCAAGACTTGAAAAAAATGGAGGACCTAATGTCTACCATCGGGGTCGGGAGGTGGAACGTTCCGTACTTCATGGTGTCTTGCTTGAGTGAGTATTGCAAAAAATATCAAATTTTCTCTTCTATTTAGTACAGTATTGTAGTGAGGAGCCGGGTATATTTCTGTGCTTCACGTGAACTCTAATAGATGAATATAAAGTCGGCTGTTCATAAAATTTGACGTTTCGAGAATATATGCCCTCATTAGAAACTAAAACCTAGCAACTATGAATTAAACAATTTATATATTTTATGTCGTTTACAGGGAGTATGGGTGTTATCGGGAATAAGTCTAAAAAGCGTATAATACAAGCTGCTTGGAGGAGCCGGACACCGGCGCCCATACAGTCAGCGAATGAGGAACCTACTCTGAAGAGTGTGAAGCGGTAAGCTGAAGTCATAATGTTAAGGCTGGATCTTGTTTTATGGATCTAGAGGAACTCTATTGTTGTGAGCTCGATTGGATTAGAAAAGCCTATGGTAGAGAAGTCATTTTTGCTTTGGGGATGGTTGTTTTTCTCGGGATGCAGGCGGAGAGCTGAATGTGAGGGTTTTGCAAGTGGTACATCCAAATGTTGGTCAATACGGGCTTTGAAATGTTGTTCAGTGCTACTGATGTATGAGGCATTGCAACCTCAGCAATTGTAGCGTTAGAGAACACTCGACGAAAGTGATAAGAGAGGTTTGTCTTTAAATTGGAAGTAGGACCATACGGTGAAAGTGTTTTTGTGTAAAAATTTGAAGTTGATAGATTGGTAGCTAAGCATCAAAGAAGAATACTTTCAATGTGTCTACCGTACTAACAGAGGCTTTGTTTTAGTACGAAAGCGAGTGAAAGAAGTCTAATTTACCGACAAGAGGGTTACTAATGCAGGGATCGAACAATGTGTCTAAAATCAATTTGCAGTAGTGGTCCAGAAGATGGGGCGGATAACCGTTATTTTTTTAAGAATGTTCGAAGGAAGTCGGCTTCATTTGAGAACACAACGTAGGAAGAAGACAAATTTTATACCAGAAATAAGAGTATTTTTTGTATTCATTTTAATTTAATCCTAGCAATGACTGAAAAAAACTTGTCCCGTGGCCTTGAGAATTTGGGTTTTCTTGAGATTCCGGTGGTCAGTGTTGAGTCTTGATTAGTTACTATAACATCTAGGAAAGCTCAAGAATTATTTGATTGGTTTTCGACAGCTTATTTGATATTTGAATATTTGCTATTGAAATATGCAGAAATTAATAAGAATCAGTTTGATTTTTGAATACAAGGAAAGTGTCATCTACATAACGATTGTAGTGGATTAGTTTGTAGTCATTTGGACTACTGTTCAGCCAGAGAGTTTCATGATGGCATAAGTAAATATTTGCTAACGATGGACTGACCGGGGACCCCATGGAAACTCCCTCCGTTTGCTTGTACTGTCTATTGTTAAACACGAAGAATGAATCTTTAAGTACAAAACTAAGGAACATAGTAAAATAGTGAAGGTAGGTTTATCCAAACCGTGGAATAAGTCCCTGTTGTCAAAAATTTTGTTACCAATAATATTGATAGTTTCATCTACGTGAAGGTTGGTGAAAAGCAAGGTGATATCAAAGCTCGGGAAGTCGGCGTTGGGAGGCAGTTGAAGCTTTTTAATGCGATCTCGAAATTCACATTAATTACGCAAAGTATACTGATTAGTGGTTAGAGGCTCAAGTAATGGCACGAGAAATTTTGCCATAGCGTGGGAGAGTGTTTTATAGCCGACTAGAATTTGTTGGAAGCGGGCGCAAGCTTTGTGTACTTTTGGAAGCCCGTATATGATTCTAGGGGAAGCACCAGAATTGTGAAGTAAACAGTAAATCGCATTCGTGATGATGCCTAGATCCAAAAATTAAAAAAAAAAAATCTATGAATTTTGTCAAGGAATTTAAGCGTAAGTTTGACAGGATCGGTATGCGAGCCATAAACGGTGAATTTAGTCATATCGTCTTGGACGATATTAATTTTTTATTATTATACTTTACACCTTTACACCTTTATTCATCCACAATTATATGCAAAGCACATCGATTAAAACTGTCTACTAAAATTGAGAATACGCCCAACTAAAGGTATATTTTACTTATGGGACGCCGAAGCCAATAGATGTCATTGAATAAAATCATTGCAAGTCACACAACGTGATAATAGTCAATTGGACCAAATTACTTCTAAGCGAGTAATGTGTCATAAAACTAACCTTTTATTAATTCGATCTGGTAATGTTACCAAATCTCGGAGAGGGGTTAGAGATTAATGCATGATCTCACTAACAACTTGTACAAGCGATATAACACAGGGTTGAAGCTTGTATAAATACTTAGAATAAATGGCACACAATCACATGTATTGACAGGACAAAAGATGAGGTGCGATTTTGCGTAGTGGAAGAATACGCTGGGTGTATTTATTTAGTGTGCCTGTAGAGCGTGGAAGTGTCGAGCAAGTTACAGCTCAAGGCGTGGTAGTACTCACTTGATTGAAATAAAACGCCTACCGAAATTACGACCAGTCACAGTATCCAACTGGACTTAATACATGAAGTCCTTACATTGCCCCAAAGTGAACTCACCATTGTCTCAGCGATCAAAATCAACTATGCAGCGATTCTCGTACTGAACCTTAAATAAATAATATTTCAATCGAGGATGGCAACGCCTATTCTCTTGTGATGATGTGATGATGAATTTTCTTTGCGAAAATGAGATAAAAGAGATCGATCACAGCAAGAAAACACTTTATGTTTACTGTCTGTATGAGGTTTAAATGCTATTACAAGTTTCTTGGAATTTGTTTTTACTTCGCCAAATAAAAACTTAGAGCACAGAGGCTGGGATTCCGGTCTGTTTCCTAAGCTTTCAAAATCAATTAAATGCTTGTAATAATCCGAACCGAAAATTCCAGGCCAAATGGCAATGGAAGTTAGGGGCGTGGTTGAAGAATTACATTTGAGTAGTTGAAAACAGATTGTATGAAAGAGGAGGTTATGTTTTGAGATGCTCCTTGTGCATTTAACTTTCTTTTGTGGACGGATTTAATTCTCTCGATCAATTTATTTTTGTTCGACCGTATAAAATCAACTAAGCTGAGGTAGTCGAGAAATGAAAATGTAGTTTTGTTCTGAGATAGGTAGTGGTGGGCAGAATTTGTATGGTTTGTAATGTTGCTATGTTGAGTTTGAATTTCTTGGTCAAGAGATTCAGTGGCCAAGACTTGAAACGGCAGTTAGCTATTCTGATATCACTGTCGGTACTAACAGAAAAGGAGAAATTTTAGAGTGACTTGGTAGGCCTTTTTGTATTAAAATTTGAAGTTGATATGTGGGTAAGCTCCCGAAAGGAATGCATTAGTAACCTTTTATCCGTAAATTAAACTTCTTTCACTCGTTTGTGTACAACAACAAAGCCTCTGTTAGTGCGGTAGACATATTGAAAGGATTTCTCTCTGAAGCGCACCTCCATATCAACTTCAAATTTTCATAGGAAAACACTTTCACCATAAGGTCCAACAATAAATTTAAAGAAGAACCTTCCACACCACTTTTGTCAAGTGTTATCTGTCGCTTTATCTGCAGAGGTTGCAATGCCTCATACATTGATAGCACTGGACAACATTTCAAAGCGCGCATTGACCAACATTTAGGTGTATCTACTCGAACCGGTTTACCACTGGCAAAACCCTCACATTCAGCTCCCCGCTGGCTGTATGCTGATCAAAACAACCACCCCTTCATTGTAAAAGACTTCTCTATCATAGGCCTTTCTAACACAATCGACCTCACAACATATGAGTTCCTCTTCATCCATAGAACAAGACCCAGCCTCAACAATATGACTTCGGCTGTACCCCTTCTCACTGTTCACAGTTAGTCCCACATTCACTGACTGTACGGGCGCTGGCATCCGGCTCCTCCAATTAAGCAGCTTGGCTCATTCGTATATTAGACTTATTCCCGATAACACCTATACTCCCCTGTTATTGAAATAATATAAATAGATTGTTTTATTCAGAACAGTTAGGTTCTAGTTTCTGATGATGGGAAATACTCCCGAAATGTTAAATTTTGTTATCTGTAAACCATATATTTATTATCAGATAGATGCTTCAGTGTAATTTCTCTCTAATAGATGAGCAAATACTCGTTCAATACTGCATGTGATCTGCTGACCATCGGCGATGCGTGGTGCCACACAGACATGAGACGCACTATTCGCGGTTTTTGGTACGGCTAGATTAATAATGGTGCTACTGATTTGTGTTAGTCGTGTTGCTACATGCACCAACTGAAATAGGATTAGGAATTTCAATGTCTTTAATTGTTTCATTTGTAAAACGGCGGTTGGCTCGGTACTGAAGAAGCGAACAAGATTTGTGCCAGTCTGTTTATTGCTGCCACATGTCGCCGTGTGTAAAAGTGACGTTGAGAATTTCTTGATATGTACAACTCTTAAGTTTATAATACATAAGCGCATACATCAACGCACAATAAATACATCGTAGGCACACCGCTGTAAGATGATTTTGAGTCTTTATGCCAGACGAACATAATGAGTGAACTGAAACTTCCGAGATATTTTCAGAAGCCGGCATGTTCATTTCATTCTAGCAAAACTACAGCGAACGATGCAGCAACAGATGAAGGTATATAGTAGTCGGCGCACACTGGTGACAGCCAATACGGTGAAGATACTCTATTGGTCATTGAATGTAAATGCCACGGACTTGCGTCCGAAACTTCAACTATGCCTCTAACTCTGCCGTCTTTGGAGTCTGATCCTATTCTTGAATTTTCTCCTTCCAACGAGCTGTGAACTTGAACTCAAGCACGAGCGGGGCGTGAGATATAACGTACAATAGTTATATCATTTGTGTCACGAAGCTTGAAAGGTATACATGCGAATTTTCCCCGCTTTATTGTTGCATGCACATTACTCGTCTGGCAGTGGGACGAGTTGAAGCACAAAGACTCTGCTTCAGGCTAGCTGTTGCGTTCGCGTCAACTCTCTTTTGTGATTAGATGGAGTGGCCGCAGAAATACGGCCTTTGAAACGTCACGACATACACATGCTTTGCCTGAATAGAAATCAAGATTTGTAGGTTAAGTAAATAATGCACTAAAACGGCCTAAAGAAACCTAACAGACATCGAAAAGAATATGTATCAGCAAGTGTTCTCGAAAGTCCAAGTCCTATTATATTCGACCTGGGCCTTACAATGCAAGTCTTACGGCAACGGTACAGTGTATTGTTAATACTAAGCTAAATCACTCGCTGTAAAAACTGCAGTGGACCATAAAAACATTTGGCACCCACCTAAATTTAGTTAGGCTACTGTCCAAAGCTAAGACTCGAGTGATCGGGCAGAGTGCTTCCTCTTTTTCAAAGAAACCCATTTTGTAAGAAGTCGGCAGCATGTTATAATTAGTATATAACCTTATTACCTCCGCCAAGAAGATTTGTATAGTTGTAAGTTTATAGGGTTATCAGTCTGTCACCTAGATAACTCAATATATTATGGATGGGTCTTGACGACATTTATGGGGATTGCTACGTATGCCTAAAGGAACAGATAACTAACTTCTGGTGAAGATCCCTTCAAGCCGGAAGTGATAATAATGGGAGGACCAGACAGCAGCTGATCGAAAAATCGTGACGTCACAGCCCGAGCGGCGCTGCACCCTGTGACGTCATCGAGGACCACGCGCGCTCTAAGTTAGAAATAAAAGCACAGCTTTCTACCCAGTATGACTGATATGTAACGAGATATGAACGTCAAAAATACAACGCATGTCACATTGCACTGATTTATTTCAATAATGGCAATCATCTAGACGTTTTACAAGCATTTTCATGTTATTATTACTCCCTGTTTCGGCAGACCCTAGATGTTCAAGTTAGAGCTCAATATAAGTCTGCATTGTATTTAGGCCTATGATTAAGAGATATTTTTCATCATATAATGCCGATAAGCCTGTTGTGCTGCTGAAGCAAAACACAGGCTGAATAACTTGACTTGAGAGAATGGTAAAGACGTTCCTAAAAGGCGAGTTCACACGACATTGGTCTCAACTTGTTGGCTCATCTAATTGTCGGAACGTATTGCAGTACCCTAAAAATAGCAGAAGGGTGAGCTGGTTTCTGAGTTTCAGTCTACACAAATACTGAAGAGGTATAAGTAACTTGCTTAGTGCCACTCGCAGAGGAAATTGATTTGACGGTCAACAATTTTAATAACTTTTTGTGGCGTATCCAAAGTTGTTTTGACAGTGACGCTACAAAGCTTTCCGACGAGTGGTTTATAAACTGATAAAGACATATAAGTATTATGAATAATTTTCTTCTCAAATTCATCGTTTTGTTTTTACCATATTCTTGGCGACTCTGTATTTCACGTTGGTTCATGAAAATGCCTGTAAAACGTCTGGATAATTGCAGTTATTGATACATGGCAGTACAATGTTGCAGACGTTGCATTTTTAACGTTAATATCTCGTTACATATCAGCCATACTGGGTAGAAGCTGGGCTTTTACTTCTAGCGTAGTGCGCGCGTGGTCCTCGATGATGTCTTGTCCTCCCGTTATTATTACTCCCTGTATTCAACCGTCTGTTTGGTTGCCTGTCCCGTTTTTTTTTGGGGGGGGAGCACTCAATTTTTTTTTTTTTTTGCTTTTCATTACAATAACTCAAAAAATTGAAAGTTGATCTGAATAAAACTTGTAAAAATTGTTAGAAATTTAAGAAGACCCTAATGACCAAATTTTGGTGATGATCGGTTGGTCACATTGAATGTTTTACTGATGCTTGTCAGAACATATGCAACTTAAACAGGTATGGACGAATATTCAAGAAATTTGCATGAATTGTTATAAATGCTAAAGGGCACAAGTAGTAAAACAAATTACGCACTCGAGAACATAATTATGAGCCTGAGCGAGCAATTTTACTTTTTACCTATAATCGAGCCTCTTTTATAAGGTTAAACATCTAATAAAATTGGACTGGAGTAATGAATTACATTTGCTTTCAAACACAATTCCTCGCTTCGGCTCACAATTATATTCTCGAACTCTGTAATTTGTTTTACTACTGGGTCAAAGGGGTAAGAGAATGACTGGAGACATCTTCAGCTATATAAGAGATCAGATACTTCAGTCCCCTTACAAAAAATTCTTTAGAAAACAAGATGTGAAAGAAAATATTTTCAGAGATACTGAAACAACTAAGCATGGCGCAATCCTAACGTCATCGAAAGAGGAGTGGCTAAAGCTTTGACGTAGTATGTCGAATTCTCTAGAAATTATCGGATGACTGAGGTCTACAAATATTGAACATTTACCATTAAATATGCTCTCGTTTACATATTTAATAGAAATTTCAACTTCAACATTGATATATACTAAGAGTAACCTTTTGTAGCAGAATTGCAGTGGATGCATATCATATAAGAGATCTTTTACGGGATTATTAGAGCTGTAGAGATTAATTCATGATGTGCATCAACTGCATAGTGCTCTTTAAATATACTCTGAGACGTATACATGATGGGTGCCCGGTAGCTCAAGTGCAGAGACTTGGATTCATGTCCAGAGCTCCCGGGTTCGATTCCTGAGGCTGACTAGCTTAAATGTTGCTCAAAGGCCTATGATGGAATCGTTAACACCTAACCACGTGGTTCCTGACGAGAAGTTTGTCTTGGGCTGTACATAAATCGAGTAGCCATAGATTTATGTACTAAAAACATACTAATCTAAGGGGGACAACCCTATCTACTGCTTTCACATTGACAGAAAATACCACAACCTGGGGCTCAGTCGAAAAACTGAGATTTCCTAAGGCTGAAGGTAGCTAAGTAAGTCGGATGATAGCATATGCTCCACACACTTCCCCGAGAAGTGTTAAGGAGATGCGGAAGGGGTTGTTTTGTTTTTTCTTCAAAATAAATACTGTCTATCACCAAGATAACTAAAAAAAATTATGGACGGATTTTGACGAAATTTACAGGGATTGTTTGAAATGTTAGGTCTGTCATCAAGATAACTCGAAAAGTTATGGACGGATTTTGACGAAATTTACAGGGATTGTTAGATATGTTAGGAGAAACAGATGGTTATAAGTAGTAGACAGATTACGCATTAGACATCCAATCACAACCATCTAGCAAAATCTACGCCCTCACAATAATTACGCATCTTATCGGTGATAAAACCTTGGGTAAATAAAGCTCTCCCAAAATTGCCATTCACCACCTTGATCTTCCGTCTACTCTCTGCGGGTAGTTCATTGATTCGATATAACTTGTGATTAGAGTCTATTGCGCGGCCTGTCTACTACTATATTTGTAATACAACCGCGATATAACCTCAAAAAGGAAAAATTTTCTTCTGAGATATATAATAGAAAACAGTTACAGGGGATAACTATGATATAATTGACTGAACTTTCATGTTCTCAATATTTAATTAGTGTTGCAATTCATTTACGTATTGTTCCATTTACATAGGGATAATTTCTTTTAATTGGTAGTCTCGATAGACCTCGGTAAAACAGAGCTCTTCCAAAACTATCTTTCACCACCTCCCATTGCGTGACTGCTACAGAGAGACACCGTCACCGTCAGTCATTATTGACCATCCGTGCGTAACATCATATCCTTGAAAGCGGAAGTCTCACTCCACGTCATGGTCTGTACGGGGCAATGCATAGCATGCGTGAGCAATATTCACGGAAAATTATCACAGTCATCGTAAAAAATTGGTTTCAGTAGAACGTTACTGTTATATCATAGGACGTATCTTTGAATGTATCACGCAATATCCTCAACAAAGCAGCGCTATATGTATCAGTTATTCGGGTGCTCTACGATCGAACGGTTGTGCTACCGGAGTATTGTTCTAAGAATGTCTGACATGAGAGCCAGAAAAATAAAGGCTTTAAAAAAAAGCTCTAGAAGAATATGAAACATTCAAAGTCTTAATCAACGGCATTATGGATTAAAATGAAATACAACGGCTTGTTCTACTGAAGCGCATTCACATTCCAAGATCGCATTGTGCAATAGTGAAATTATTCTTATGCCTGTAAACTGCATCAGTTATTGAAACAGCTGAAGAAATCCATCAATGGCTAAAAGATCATTACAGTGAAGCGAAAAACATAACAAATTTCGACCAACCAGCTGTGAATTGTGAAAATTATGATGAGCTCTTTAAATACTTGATGAACTCAAAAGAAGAAATAAAACGGGATCAAAGAATTATGTTGACAACACAAATAAAATTTGTGGAATAATTAACTGGAATAATTATAAGTCCTACGATTCACACACACTGTTTCACAGTCAGTGAATGGCATCTGGAGAAAGAAACATTGCTTAATTTTGGAGATCACACTATAGTGCTTCTAATTTCATCCCTCGTACAAACTGCAGGTTCGTTCTGAAATTATTCATATTTTTTTCCAGTTTTTTTTTTTTTTTGTGATAAAGTGAGCAAGAAACAGTTTTAGAATGTTTCTAATATGTAAATAAATACAATAAGGACATTAGCCTTGTACAGTTGAGTGCTTTTGACCTTTAGAAACGTTTTATTTTTGTATGCTTAGTCCGCCGCGAAGGAGGTTATATTTACATCGGATTTGACAAACTGTATGCCTTACTTTTCTCAATCGCATAACACAAAAAATTATGAACGAATTTTGATGAAATTTACAGGGATTGTTAGCTATGTTAGAACGAACAGATGATTAAATTTTTGTGATGATCTGTCCATCCGTTCATTTGTTTGTTTATTAGTTTGTCTGTATGCTTCATTTTTCTCAATGGCCTAACTCAAAAAGTTATGAACCGATTTAGACGAAATTCACAGGGATTGTTAGGTGTGTTAGGAGGAACAAATTATTCAATTTTTGTGATGATCTTTCCATTCGTTTGATTGTTTGTTGCTGTGTTTGATTTTATTGTTTGTTACGCTATAACTCAAAAAGTATTGAGTGAATCTTTATGAAACTTACAGGAATTGTTAGTAATGTTCAAAGATATAAATTAATTAATTTTGATGCAGATTGGATTGTTCATTAGTATGTTTGTTGTTGTGTTTGATTTTATGTTTGTTACGCTATAACTCAAAAAAGTTATGCACGGATTTTAATAAAATTCGCATGAGTTGTTACATACATTTTGAAGAGTAAATCATCTAATTTATGAAGTGATCTGATTGTTAATTAGTTTGTTTTTGACTTTTTTTTCTAATTTTACGTTTGTTACGCTATAACTCAAAAAGTTTAAAATGGTTCTTTATGAAATTTACTGAAGTAAAAGGTAAAATTGATTAAATTTGATACAGATCAGTTCGTTCGTTTTTATGTTTGAGTTGTGTTTGTCATTGGATTCTTTGTCTCAGCATACAACATATCCCTTCCTCCTTCCTCTCCTCCATACTTAAGGCTTTGTCTGTAGCATAAAATTCAATATGAGCAGCCTCTTCTTGACCGTTATTACTTTCTCCTTGCAGATCTAGCCCCACGCGGCATCAAGCTCAACCAGCCTTCGCCGTTCCTGAGAGGAACGCTTTGAGGTCACACCCTTCACCGTTTCTGAGAGGAACGCCTCGAGGTCACACCCATCCCCGTTCCTGCGAGGAACGCACAGATCGCATAGTTTTATAATGTCTTAATGCTAATGTATGAATCTAATCGTTCATGATGACTCATTAGTCGTCTTTTCCGCATAATGCCACTTTATTTATCTGTGTTGTATAAACATTATGGTTTTTACTTTGAATGATATTCATTTTACGGTAGATGACTTTATTTTCGAATAAAGCTTTTTTATAGTCTTCAATTTCAATTTCTTTTTCTGCAACAGCATTTTTACCACCTTTTGCTTTCTTTTGAACGTCATCATTTCTCGTTTAAACGCATGTAATTTTGATCTTAGTCCAACTAATTGTGTTATTGGAATACCCCCTCTTTAATCTTTCATTCTACCAATAACTTTTTAATTAACTTTAGAATATAATTGGTGATCTGAAGGATAATTAGATGTATCGAATATTTTTTTTATTTTTATTTATATCTTTATAAAAGTCTTTCGTTTTGATACAATAACATAATGAATCTGTATCTGTAAATAGCAGTCATGCTTTATCTTCATATTTATTTTTAATGAAATTATAATGAAAAACATACATTAACGTTTTAGGAAACTCATTTTGCTGCTTGAGCCGTTGATTTATTAAGAATTTAAAAGTAAAGATGAAGATTAAAATTGAAGTCATATTCTATAAAACGTTTCGGAGACCTGCTCCATCATCAGTTCTGTAAACACAAATAAAGAAGTAAAGTAAAATTAGTTCAAATAGTTCAGCTAAGACAAAGGTACGTTCATGGTAGGAAAAAACTAAAAGCTTATATATTTGCTAATTTCAAAGCATAAGAGCTACTATTGCTATTCAAAACTGGTTTGAGTTTGTGTATAAAAAGTGATTCTAAAATGCGTAAATCTATATTGCAATTTGCAGTTCTTAAATGCTATAATTATCCATGGTCATAGGAGCAGAGCACTGCTCCGCATGGAGGCGCACTGAGGAATGAGATGGGTTGCCTAATACATTTCCTGTACGGAAGCTCCTCCCACGATGCTCTGCAACTCTGGCTAAAAGACAGAGTGACGTCATACCAACGTACGCGCGTGGGCACTGCCCACAACTAAATTTGTATACCAGAGATGGCAGTAGCGACTTGGGAGGAGAATCCTTGTACCGAAATAAAGAAGAAATTGGAAAATTGTTGACTAATATCGGACAAAGCTTAATATTTCGAAAATATTGAGAAATGAGCGACACAAGTTCGATTTGTAATTTTTCTGCGGGGTGCCCAAAATACGGTAATGAACAATAAAATGGACGGATGGCGTTGTCGTTGGGAGCTGCAGCTCTGTACTGTTTCGATAAAAATTTATTGATTTGCGATTCAATTAAGTTTGACGGAAAACCATTTTTGGCAAAAAATGAACGCAAGAAGCAAAATTCGGAGTGGAGTCTCTCATAGGTTAATGGCAGCCGGTATGCTCGAGACAGTAATGTTCTAATGCTATTCAATTTGAAGCGAAAAGTGGAAAAGCTAAAATAAAACTGGTACCAAGGCCTGTAAAACTAGGTTTTCGATAAATAGAGGTGTGGAAAACATTGCCGCATCTTGTCACCAAACAGTCTAAAAATTGAAGGCTGTTGTTAGATTCTCTTTTCATCGTGAAGTTTATACAGTTATGCTTGCTATTCAAGTAATCTAAAAACAGATTTGCATGATCTGGGTGACGGAAAAGTAAAAAAGTATCAAATTGTCAACAAACGACATTGAGTTGTCCACAGTATATTCATTTTTTGTAAACGGGCTCAGAATAGGAACGAGATACTTTGCTAATTTAAAGCTAGGAGTGTTGTATGCAGCAAAGATAGGACGAAATTGAAAGTTTGTTGCAAAGTTGGGTTTATGTATCTTTGGCAAGCCATATAGAATGCCCGGACTAGATCC
>LQNS02000385.1:11300-24395 GCA_001587735.2 Parhyale hawaiensis
CCTCTCGTTTCCCCAATCCTCTATATCCTACTAACATAATGGCAATAGCTCAAAGAAGCCGGGGTGTAAGTCCCGGTGTCTCTTTGGGAATGGGCCTCTTGGTTCGTCTACTGCCGCCTATCTAATCTAATCTAAAAAAAAAGTTTACAGATAATTTAGCCCGCCATAAGGTTACACTTTCTAATTTTATGTCGGCGTATCCGATTTTTTCTCACTATTTCGGAACCCGTGAATACTGCTGATCAGCAACCCATTATTTTCCTGCTTTGTTTAATGCAATACAAAGCAGTATACAATCAACGAAAATAGATTGGGTCAATTGTTTCATTCGCTGGAGAGTATTCTTTTGTTCTGAAGATGTCATTGCATTTCCTCAGACGTCGCACTGTACTGGCTGATGCTTTCCCAGCAGCATATTCTCTACGAAAAATAAATTTAGAGAAAGAAGAGATACCAATACTACCCGATTTCTTTCCCCAGTGCGTATCTTGGCTACGCCTCAGACCCTATGAGGAATGCCATCCGCTACCAGCAAGCGAGTAAAATTTTTGTAAAGAAAAACGAAAGAGTAAATATGATACGGGTGAAATGAAGTCAAGTCTCTAATTTGCGCCTATCTATTTGTGAAGAGCGTGTCACACACACACGTAGATACAAGCGTATTAATATATAGATCGAGTTCCTTTGTTTGGCTTCCTGTTTGCCTGTCAGTCTATCTGTCACCAGAATAACTTATAATACTGTATTATGGACGGATCTTGATAAAATTTACAAGGATTGTTACTTATGTTGGAAGGAACAGATGATTTACTTTGCGTGGTGATCCTTTTATCCGTTGTTTGTCTGCCTCATTTTTTTTCGTATCATAACTCAAAAAGTTATGGACAAATTTTCATGAAATTTACATGAGTCGTTAGGTATGTTACGAAGAGTAAATGACCAAGTTCTTTGTGGTGATCTGTTTGTTCGTTCGTTTGTTTGTCGCTGTGTTTGATTTTATGCTTGTTAAGAAAATAACTCGAAAAGTTATCGATGGATTTTCATGACATTTGCGGGATATGTTAGTAATGTTAAAAAAGCATAAATGATATTTTGAAGACGATCGGCTGGTCCGTTTGTGTATTTGACTAATGTTTGTCAGAATGCTTGTTAGCGTTATAATTCAAAAAGTTATCAACGAATTTTCAAGAAAATTGCACACACTGTTAATACTGTCAAATAGCACAAGTGAATAGATTTTGCCGATGATACTAAGAAAATCGTTGTTTCAGAGCCAGTGTGAACTTTATTAGCAACCGTTGGCTTTCTTGGCGGAAGTATGTGCTTTCAGAGTGCTCTAGCTATACGTGTCTTCATTAATGCTCCTCTTCACAGCATAATCAGGGTAGTTACTGTACACTGACTGTATGTCACTGTTGAGCTGAGTTTCACTAGTTTGAGCTCTCAATTGCCTAAATTTATGCGATTAAAATATGGAATATACATTTAAATTTTTAAGTTTTGTCTACGCAGTGAGTGTATTTAACTATTGATATGAATTGATCTATCAAATCACTTCTGCAAAATATATGTTATTCCATCGCTTCGTACAATATCTATACATGTATAGGCCGACACAAGTCAAATTTCTATTGATGTTATAATTAGCCACGTCATTACCTGTGCAATATCAAATTCAGAAAAAAAAACGATGCTCTAAGACTCATCATGATTTCTTCCAAAAATGCTATAAATATTTAACACATGTCAGTTCTGCTGTGTGGCACAGAAGGCTGTGTCACAAAGCAGCATAAAATGAATATTGTCCATCGCTTAGAAACGTGCCTTTCTGGTGAAATTTAAGCGAAAAAATTGTTCGAAGTTCCATTTGAGGAGGGATGATAGGGAAGCGTATACGTTACTTACGAGATTGAAAAAAAAAAAATTCAGTGCCGACCAAAATCCTCTCGCAAAAACCGAATGCCCTTCTTAAAATGTTGAAGACAAACTGTAAGTAAAATGGACTGAATAAAAAGTGTGAGAGTACGTTGTCTCAACAGTCATACAGCAAGTTCAGAGTCTCAATAGGTCGGTGACGCAAGACAATGCTAAAGGGGGAGCATTCCAAAATACACAACTACAGAACAATCATAACGACATATTCAACACTTTTTTGTAATAATTGTGGACTGTTTACGATATTAGATTATGCATCGGATGAAGATATTCACAGGGTGAAGAGTGGAAACATTGATGTTAGAGATTTAACCCTCTTTTACTTCTTTTTAAATTAATTAGGGGATAATATGATTAGTACTGTAAAACCTTATATTACACCTATGTCGTTACTGCACTAAGCACATTAGCCCTCCAATTAACACTTAGAAATTTCTCGTAGAAGATAAGACGCTTTACATATTCACAGCTTGAAGAAAAATTTGCATGCATGACACTACGTAACTTGCACAAGGAAAGTGTCATCCTAGCAGTAGAAAACATAGAGTTCACGAATACTTGGTGTTTGTTTTAAATGTTTGTAGTTTCCGCAAGGAAGTGACGGCAATTAGTTCTAATCAATTGTAATTAATCGAAGCGTCGGGAAATTCTATCAAATTTTCTTGTACCGTTGTTATACATATATACAAAATCGTTTATAACATTCTGTGAAAAAACACGAGTATCCCTTCTATAGAAGTGATGTTATCATTATATGCCTTATACGCTGACGAGCGTCAGATAAAAAATTCATTTGTTATGCATTTGCGTTCCGAAAAATTGTAAACTTTACTATGAAGATGTAAAAAATGAGAATAACATTGATGCGCATTACTGCCATTATCGTCTGGCAGGGGAGGGAAAAAGCACGGAGCCCACGGAGGAAAAAGCTCTTACAGTAGGGAAAAAAGCCCCGGCTATCACAAAATGTGCCGTTTACTTCCTAAACCATTTTTTTTTTCTGTTCATAACATATATTCAGTTAAATTTTACTAAGCTTACCTACCCTAACTTAACTAATTCTAAACAGCCCTAACCGAAACTAACCTAATCTAACCTAACTTAATCTCATCGAAAATAACTAAGCTGTCCTAGCCTAATCTAACTTAACCGCACCTGACCTAACTAATTTAGGAGCTCTTCCGGGTAATTTGGCGATGATTCACAGGTTGAAGTGTGACTTGTTTCGATTGATACCCGTGGGAAGCAGCATTCAAATTTTTCCTTGCATCGCGCTGCGATCTGTATCTCCTAGCTTTCTAGCTACAACTGGCAGAATATTGAATAACTCGAAAATGTCAAATAATCGGCACGTTGCACTTTGTCACTCATCGTCTAAAACCATCTCTAAGTAAGAACGCTGCTCCGATGTACAGTAGCGGTCAAAGCTACTGAAAGAACACCATTTTCACTCCTATCATACGTATGACTGAAAAATAATATCAATAACGCCAAGGCCAGACACCTTATTGGATGATAAATACACTGCAGTGTACCAACTTCACAGTGCAAATATCAAGTGAAGCAGTCCAAAAACCTGTATCGTTTCTTGTATTTTGCACCTAAATAAACAATAATTCTCCTTGCTTTCCTTCATGTAACGACCGTACTGTAAATGGTTCCTTAATTCTCCCAAACTGAATACATATTTTTATCGTTCTTGGTTTGTCTGGTGTTTCAAATTTTAAATTCCTCAAAAAAAAATTGAGAAAGCTACCGCGTTCGCGTGCTCTTATCCAGTACTGCGTGCCTTGCTTCTCTTAGCACACTTGGGCCGACGCGAGTGTAGCGGCGGCTGTTACGGCTGTCAGTTGAATCAATACGCGGCTGTTCGTTGAGTTCAATCATCGATTGACCTTTCTTTTCAAGTTTTGTAGCATAACTAAGACGCCTGAGAAAATATTTTGAACTTCCGCTTGTCAGTAAAAATACGTACTTTAGAAACCACCAACTGAATTTCAATCAGGTCTACGAAAATTCGCACCACTTCACAAAATTAGAAAGAATATTTTACGAGGGGTCACATGAATTCCACTGCCGAGCGTGCTGGTAGTATACCAGCGTGGACTTATTTTCTTATGCACAAACCGGGGCTGCTAGTGAACTGAACTTCACTCAGGTAATATCCACGCTGAAAACTTTGTTTCACGGCTATTTAATAATGCATGCCGCCATGACGGACAGAACGACACGACCAGCGAGCCTTTCTATTCATACCTTTAGAACAGGCCAGTCTTATGCGTGTGTGCGTGCAGCTTCTTCGAAATTATTCAGCACACTGCAGAACAATAATATATACCGAGTATTATACTACTACTACTCGCTTCAGTGGAATTGAGGCCGGCAAGTCACCGCAGTTGTTTGTGGCGACGTGGCAAGTTTGGTTGGTGGTTCTTGGGTGCCTTCAAAATACAAGTTCCAACCCTTACGGCCAAAAAAACTTTTGGCTTTTCGTTGGAATAGCGTTGTTTGAACGGTGAGAACGTTGGCTTCTGACGATATGCGTTTTAATTAATCCCGTTTCTTTTTTTTTTGTACAATGCCTGCCGGCCCCGACAGAAATTTCGGATGGCTAGTATGCGCAGTGAGGTAACGCCTCAGGTTTAACCTAAAGGGTTAGAGAACGACACAAGTCATGTTAACCCTTTGTTTACTAACATACCTAGGATCTTTTTGTCAAAACTAATATTATAATCTACAAACTTACTTTAACAGTCTAAAAAGCCAATACGATTTAAGTTAGTTACCTATTCCTAATTATTGATTGAAAAGGTAGTCGAATTTTTTTTCTGCTCAGACGTTTGTGTTTCAACTATTAGTGTACTTCTTGCATCCGTTATTATTTTTAAAGGGAGTTTCTTTGTTTCTTTAACTTTACTGCTTAACTCAATCAGGATATAAGAGAAAATTATTTTGTGAATCTGAATTATTCTGTTGTTAAAGTTTAGAAGCGTTTTATTGTTTGTCTGTCACCAAGATAGCTCAAAAAGTTGTAGAACGATCATTATGAAATTTACAGGGTTCGTTAGTTACGTTATGTAGAATAGATGATTAGCTTTTGGTGAAGAACCGTTCAACCCTTTGTTCGCTTGTCTGCCTCTTCTTTTTAGCATAACTCAAAAAGTTAAGAACGTATATTCAATAAATATGCAGGAATTATCTGATATGCTGCCATCGATGTGACTCATGCAAAAAAAAAAAAAACAGGATTAGCTGGCAACAAAAAATGGTGTCAATGAAATTTGCTGTTCACCCAAAAACGGTAGAAGGAGCTGAGCTATGTACAAGAATTTTGTGCAGGGAGGTTGGTGGGTTGTCCTCTATGTGACCAACGCCAAAAAAAAAAAAAAAAACTAGGATAAGCTGGCTATAAAACATGAAGACGATGAAATTTGCTCCTACCGCGGGAGAAGGTCTTACGCCACGAAGCGTTATAGTTGTCTTACTGTCTCTCAAGATATGTCACCTACAGCTCTTCAAGAAAATTATAGCTAGGAGGTGTTATTTATGTCAAGAGACACAAGTGTCCAAATCTTTACTGGTGGTAGCTGGTGTTAAGAGAAATTTCACTTTTTTTTTTCTTTAACAATGCCTTGCTTAGCGGAGGTATGGGCTGTCACAGCGTCTCTCTAGTTGGCGTCTATTGATGGTCACATTCCTACCCCATCATCTGACAGCATGATTCTACGTGAATCAGCCTATTTCTAGAAAATTTATTGCTTTACAGCCTAAGTAAGGCAGGTGGAAGTGATATGAGCTCACCGCAATTAACTCAGTTTGCAAAGCAAACTTGGCGACCTTCGTTAGTTTACGAAATTTCCGTGTGTTTTGGTGTATCTGCGCAGAATTTGATAGCGCTTGCAATACTTATGAGAGAAATTCGCTAAACAACTGCGCGACAATGTGCAAACCGTTCTGTAGCGTTAGAGTCATAATTATATTACCCCTCGTAATTGATCCAGCTTATTATTTCTGAGATATTTTATCATCTACTTAAGTTTTCTGTCCTTTTTGGACCATGAGACAGTGCTTGCGTGAGAACAAGGGGTAACTTGCTGAAGTAATAACAACCTTCATTATTTACCCGTGGAGACGGTACAAAATTAAAATATTGCAAGGTACACAAGAGAACATATCTTGTTTCTAAATTACACACACAGCGCATGTCGCAGTGGTCTTACGTTCTACATGTAGCTCATTACGCCCCATTGCCTGGTCTCCGGCAGGCTACAGCCGGGGCCATTTATTAACGAGTTGTTGGGGTCTTCAGTACTCTTTTTTTAGACTTAATGTGCATTTCCTGGAGCTGACATATACAATCAGTGTACTTTTTATGAAATATTAGACTTGCACTACTAGACCTTGGCGTACTCATTAATCTACGGAATATGTCATAAAAAGCAACGCACACGAGCTCAGTGTATTTCTTTTTGAGGTCACACTAGAATGAGGGTCAGTATATATGTGATAACAATAGGTCTGGAATAACTGACATTTGATTTCTTCAGAGCAGTGTCCGAATTTCCTAATTAATGTATTATTAACTCCATGGAGCTTCCGCGTTCCTTTCTCTATATCCTGGTCATCACGAAAATCATCAGTGATTTTGTGACCCAGGCAAAAGAAGCTGCTTACGTACTTAAGTCCGCACATTTACACGAGTTTCCTACACTATTTATTATAGTGAAAATGAATATAAAGTACCGGGAGATATGACGCCAGATATCTCAAAAATATGAAATGATGCTAAAGTACTCTATATATCAACTATGAAGTACTTTAGAAAGATCGAAAAGCCGCGACACACAAAGAACCATATTATCCTAATCCTACATCCCACGATTCACCGCACAGCGTAGTCATTCAACTATTTTCCAGTTTAGGCACATTTATCAGCGGTTAGCAAAACTATTATACCTAGGTGCTTCAGTACATCCAGGATAAAAAAAAAACTGGTTTAAGCTGAGCTTTCGAGCAGCTTCCTGCATCTGTTTCCGTTGCGTTATTTACTCTGACATCACTTAACGTACGTTACCTGCGTCTGAAGTATTAGTTCTCGGGCTGAGGTTTAAAAATATCCCGGCTCTATTAACTATTTACTGAGCAATATTGCCACTGTAAATGGTTTTTCATTAGATTGAATAAAAGTCATGACTCTTCTTTAGAGAGAAAATGCATTGCACTCCCTAGAGCTGGAGCCTGGTCTTCGCTATCCTCCAGTACTACGAGGATCTTCTTACGTTATAAATAACGTTTCATACCATGCTATTCCTAAGACGAACCGCTTTCCAGTTTCGTTTTTGAGATTAAACTAATAGAGATTAGTACTACTTACGGAACGTCGGCCATCGCACACTTCGACTTTTCACAAACCACGGCCAACTTCAGTAATAAAAGAGTAATTTCTGCTTGCATTCAGGTTTTTAAGGTACTGTCATTATGATGTACCTCCTGTATCAGTCGTAGGATACATAGAAGTATCTCAATCCAACTACTCCTGAACATGTCAAAGCCAATCTTACGATGGTGAACACTAATTATTTTTGTGACTATGTGGATCAATATTAAATCAGTAAATGCTAATTGATCTTTCTTATAGTATTTTGTCAATACCAGATTCGATTAACCTCCTGCAAATCTAGTAGACTATTCGAAACCTTACTCAAGAAATTATCTAATTTTCCAGGGCATGGTTGCTGTAGAGGTGTAAAATTGGTCTTCCATTGTGACCAATCATGGAGTATTCAATTCTAAACCTCATTACTTCACACTTCTCTTAAAATCTATCCATTTCACTGACGTGAACAACATAGATGGTCACTATCACGATAATCCATCACGAAAAATTTCGATACTGAATTCATGTTCATGTTATTCGGTAAAAATATTCTTATTTCTAGGTGCGATAACTAGCCTTGGTTCCAAACTACCGTCGATGTGTTGGCTGGCTCAGCACAGTGGTAAGTATAGCGCGCTTGCCGACCCTATAACCATATTCAACGGCTCACTCAAAGTGTCATAATCGATATGTGCTCTCTCTCTCTTTCAAATGATCTAAGCAGTAGAATCGCCCTACCTTGATGGCATGAGGAAAAATCAGACATTGGAAGCAGCAAAGCATTTCCAACTTTAATTAAATTCCTCGCCACGTAACCTACCTACTGAATGATAGTCCTTCAGTACATCGAAGTACTGAAGTAAAAACTACTCTTTTAAAGGAAGACAACAAGATCGAAATGGTAATTGTTGTATACTACCACACGAAAAATCATCGCTTCGCCTGTGCTTAGCTGATATTCTACATTATTTATACGCTGTGAACTGAGAGTAAACATGATTCGATGTATAGAGAAATTCGCCAAAATCACAGACTCCATATCGGTGCTAAGAAAAGCTGTGAATACAATTATTGTTTCGATTTCAAAAAGTGTATTCAGATAAAGGGGTGATGGCCCGACTTTCTTCATCCTCAGTAGCCTGGTGATCGATATCTATGAAACGCAACTTAATTACAAAATCTGCAACCTGGCCCATTTTTCACCTATCTATTTTGTTAAGAGCGTAACACAGAACATACAGATGC
This sequence comes from Parhyale hawaiensis, assembly GCA_001587735.2. NCBI lineage: Eukaryota > Metazoa > Arthropoda > Malacostraca > Amphipoda > Hyalidae > Parhyale > Parhyale hawaiensis. Next base: position 19,858 of record LQNS02000385.1, read on the forward strand.
ATAAATATATAGCAATACAAATATTTATAATATATAAACATGCGACGGTGTTTTTTTTCGTTATCTTGTTTTGATATACCTATGAGTATCTCTCGTATCAAACTCTTAGCGAAATAGATGGGCGAAAAAAAATCAAGGTTGCAGATTTTGTGATAATATTAATTTTTAATGTAGATTTGTAAGCAAATATTAGATCAGACTTCAGAAGATGGTGAAAGTAGGATCTTTATATCTTTTGCTGAAGGCACTTAATGCTCAGCCAACTTTGCAATTAAAACAATAAAGATATTTGCAGCGGCTCCTAGCGCTACCATGGAGTCTGATTTTTATAACTTTATCCATACATCTAATATATATTTAATCTCAGTTCAAGATGTCCAAATTCAGTAGGTGATCAACGAAGCACAGGCGAAGCGATTATTTTAGTCATAATAATTTCTTCCAGCCTGCTTTCTTCTTTTTTGATGTAGTAGTTTTCGCTTCACCACAAGAATGTCAATGTGCTGAAGGTATATCATACGGTAGGTAGGGTTTGCAGCGGGGAACATTACTAAATTCAGTGATGCTTTGCTGCTTGCTAATAAAAAGTAATTTTTTCGTATGTGATGGAGGGCGGGGAGCGACTGTGTTGCTTAGATAATGTGCAACAGAGTTCACTTATCTCATAACACAATTTGAGATTATCATCTTGCCAGCGCGACCCGTTGAAGCTTCACGGTTAGTTAATGTTCTCACTTTGTTCTCACTCGAGAATGAAGTAATCCTTACTTACGCTGTTATAACACACTTTAATATCATATAATACATATCCTCAACCTAAAGTAATCTACCCCATGTATAGCGCCGGGCTCTTAATCCTTATGAACTGGGTCTAACCTCAAGTTTACAGCATACGAGGGGGGAAACATGGGAACGTTTCTCCCTATCCTACCCATCACGCTGGTATGTATGCAGTTTCAGCTTGTCTAACATTATTATGTTCAAAAACTGCTTAAACTCCGAGCCGCAGTACCTATTCTGCTACTGCAAGGGCCACTTGCTCAGTGTCAAATCTCTTTGTGAATTTCTTTTTAGTTTCAATTCGCAATTGTACGTATTTAAAAGCAACGTATCTCAATAGATTCAACCGTTGTCACCCGCATAAGAACATATGATTCAAGAACGTGAAGCGCTTCCGTATTTCAACTCGTACGCAGGAGGTCTAATGTAGCCCGTGTATACCAGACACTATGATCACCACTGGACCTCGCAAATGTTTTACCGTTAAAGTGTTTGGCCATGTATTGCATGATATAGGCATAAAGACAGCATAAAAATAAATATAGCAATCTCACTCTTTGCAGTTACTTTTCTCATTGCATTCTTCTATATTCACACACCCTCGCTAACTTTCGTTTTTCTTCGTATGAAAATATTATTTAGGCTTTCACATTTTTATCATTTCCATTTTTCATCGGTATATTTGATTTAAATACAATACCGGAACACGTGGCTACTTTATATTCTGTACTGAATGTGCTATAGCTTTCCTATAAGATATGGATACAACAGGCTCAGCGCCTTTTTTTTTCAATAATTACCTCTGCCAAGGAGGTTATGTTTTCGTCGTGTTTGTCTGTCTCTTTGTCTGTCTGTCACCAAGATAACTCAAAAAGTTATGAACTGATTTGGATGAAATTTACAGGGATTGTTTGGTATATTAGGAGGAACAGATGATTAACTTTTAGTAAAGATATGGTCATCCGTTTGTTTGTTTGTCTACCTCACTTTTCTCGATACCATAACTCAGAAAGTTATGAATGGGCTTTCATAAAATAAACATGAGTTGCTAGGTATATAACAAAGAGTATATGACCAAATTTTGGTAATGATCCGTTTGTTCGTTCATTTGTCACTGTTTTTAATTTTATGCTTGTTAACACAATAACTAAAGAAGTAATGAATGGATCTTTATGAAATTTACAGGGTTTGTTAGTATTGTTAAAAGACATAACTGATCAAATTTTGGTGCAGATTGGTTTGTTCGTTTGTATGTTTGACTTATGTTTGTCATACCGTTTGTTAACAGTATAACTCAAAAAGTTATGAACGGATCTTCAAGAAAATTGAACAAGCTGTTATTAATATAAAAAGGCACAAACGATTAGATTTTAGAGTTTATACAAAGAAAATTATTGTTTCAGAACCAATTTGAATATTTAGCTACCGTTGCCTCAGTTGGCGGAGGTATGCATTCTCTGAGTGCTCTGGTTAATTCATGTCGTCGAAGGCACTTTTTCTGTCAGGTTACGTGATTTCGTTTAAATTGCGCTTTCACTTTATAAATGCTTAGAATGAAGCAGTTCAAAACAGCTCACTGCACCGTATTCTGGATACGAATTTTTCCATATTTGGATCGTTATGCGACCCCAGCAATGTGAATATTCCAAGATATGAAAATGAGTACTGTATGTATGATACATGTAAAAGGAGCGCCATGTCTTTGCTTCGAAACTGACTCAAAATTTCTTTAAGAGCAAGCGAAAAGAAGACAGATATCATTGAGCTTCCTCCCAGGGAAAAGCAGAACTTCTGGCAAGGTAAATTGGCCCCTAGCTATTAGTGAAAAGCGTAACGTACAGAGACATGGACGTACGGATGAATGAAGCCTTAAGTAGAATAATATTTTAAACTAGCGGAACCCGTGAAAATTCCAGGGTTTCCTAATCTTCTCATATTATAAAATGTAGCAAACCTAAGCTAGGCTATTATAAATCATTCAAGTTTGACCTAATGAAGCTCTTTTAACATAACATACCCCATAAAAAACATCCATTACTTAATTCTGACGAAGTGCGCATAACCTCAAGCCTGCTGCACACAAGAACGTTGCTCCCTGCCCTTCCAATTGCGCTGTCAGGGATGCAGCTTCTTCTTAGCTAATATCAATGTGTTGAAAGACTGCTTGAACTCCGAGCCTTCGCGGCAGCTATTCCACTGCAGCCAGGGCCGTGGCTTACTTTCAAACCTATCTCCTAATTTCTTCTGAGTTTTTAATTCTTAGTGGTTCCTATTTGGAATCAGTATGTGTTCATAGATTAAGCCGTTATCACGCTCACTAAAACATCAGTTCCAACAACGTGAAGCACTGTCGTGTTCCGATTCGCGTGCAGCGGACTCAACGTATCTCGTGTATGCCAAATCGTACTCCGTCTATCCTAAGTCACCCTACTCAGCCTATTAATAGTAGACACTTAAATATCACCGATGGATCTCGCAGATATTTGACCAACAACGTTTAAGCCTCTGAATATCATGATATAGACATCAACACGACATAAAAACAACATATAGTAGTCTCATTCTTCAAATGTACTTCTCTCGTCGGTCTTCTATTTGTATAAGCCTTCACTAAGCTGGGTTGCCCATCGTCTGAAGATAACAGTTCGATAGCGCATGACCCGTTGCTGCTCTATAGCGCATCACGTCTCTGCTCTATTTATATGATAGCCTACCAAAATATACCCCAGACTAAGTCTATTTATTCAATAATGGATTCTTCTGGCTGAACCCCTCTTCTCGGTTAGTTTACTTGATTTCTTTAAGCATCGTAGTTTCACTTTGAAAATTCTTTAGAATGAAGCTCTCCAGAGCAGGGATTTTCTTGTATTTGTATCGTCACGCATCACCAGCAAAGTGAATATATTATAATTGGACATACGTACGAATGATGTGTGTAAAATGAACTTCATGTAACTGCATCTAAACTGATTGAGAATTTCTTCAAGAGTGAGACGAAAGAAAATGGCACTGGTTGAGCTAACTTCCTGAAAAAATCAGAGCTTCATAGAAGTTGAGATTTCCGCTTATAGTGAATAGAGTAACATGCGGACACATGGACGGACGGACGTACACACGGATGGAGCCTTAGCAGAATTATAACAACTAGCTGTACCCGTGAAACTTTCACGTCTTTGCAAGGCTTTCAGACGGACCCGTGAAACTCTCATACTTGAGCATGGTAATGCTGCACGTACTCTACAACCCTGGGACTCCATATATTAAGACCATCCTGTTATTTTGGCTGATAATTCCCAGCACTGGCGTAGCCATGGGGCCGGGGAGCACTATCGTCTCTCACGACGATTTTGTGTTCACGTAAGCTTTTCTGCGCGCGCCACCACTAAAATAAACAGTACCTAGGCAAACCTAACCTAGCCTAACCTTACCTACTTTTGCCTAACCTAACCAAACCTCCTTACCTAACCTTCAAACCTAACCTAACCTAACCCAACCTAACCCAATCTAAGCTGACTTCTTCTCACTTATGCTCCATCTCTATATTTAAGCTTCGCATATCAGCGGCCATCGATCATGCTTGCGGGCATTAATGACCATCGCTTTGGCGTCGACTCTTCTCCCCTTCTTTTCTATTTTTTCTCATTTCTTTTTTCTCTTTCGTCTTCCATTTTTTCTCTTCTCGTTTCTCTATTCCTCTACATTCTACTAACATAATGGCAATAGCTCATAGAGGACCGGGGTGTAAGTCCCGGTGTCTT
>LQNS02000386.1:31316-44238 GCA_001587735.2 Parhyale hawaiensis
AAATCTTGAGGACCAGGAGCCGGAAAATCTTGAGGACCAGGAGTCGGAAAATCTTGAGGACCAGGAGTCGGAAAATCTTGAGGACCAGGAGTCGGAAAATCTTGAGGACCAGGAGTCGGAATTTCCAGAGGGCCCGCAGTTGGCGTCGGAAATTCCGAAGGGCCCGCAGTCTGAAATTCCGGAAGGCCTGGAGTTGGAGCCGGAGTCGGACCTTGAACCATCCTACTCCGCAACCCTGGTTTATGAGATAGGACTTTGAAATTTCTGTGGGAGCCGGTGTTGTCATAGGCATGCTAGCAATCCCATAGGAACCTTATTAATCCAATATAACCCGCAATTCCGAGGGCGACCAGCTTATCGCCGAGATCTTGGCGGGAACTGCCGTGCTAGCAAACCTGGTTCCACAGGTCGCGGCGCTCATAGGCGTCTACCCACATTTCCCGCCAAGATCCTGGCGAGAACTGACCTACTATGAAACCTGGAATATAACCTAACACAACCTGGCCTTCTCATTCTCGAGGGCAGCAAACTTGTTACCAAGATCTTGGCAAGAAGTGCCGCTCTATGAAACCAGGTTCCACGGGTCGCGGCGCTTATAGGTGCCCACCCTCATTCCCCAGGGCGGCAAATTTGTCGTCAGATCTTGGCGAGAAGTGCCGCTCTACGAAACCCGACCTAACCTAATCAACCTCATCGTTAAGTTGGCTTTGATTTGGTTGGGTTATGTTAGATTGAGTTGGTTGGTTTAGGTTGGGTTGGATTAAGTTATGTTGGGTTATTAAGGTTCCTATGGGATCGCTAGCAAGCCTATAATGACACAGGCTAATTTCTCCCATAGAAAAACAATGGGAACTTCAAAGTCATGAATCTCAAAAACTAAGCATTTCCAACTTCTATTTATGTGGGTATCACTACACTTCTCTAATGGACTACTATCAATTTCTAGCAGTGAATTAGCTGGGCGCCATATTGAATTTTTGTAAATATTCACTGAATTTTGACATACATGTACTGTAGATAAAAGGACTGATAAATTGCAGATATGCCACTTCTCTATTTTTGGTATTTTACAGTGGCTTGCTCCGGCAGAGTACCTCTGTCGGTAGCACTTGGACTCGCTTAGCCGAGGCTTCTCCATGACAGGAGGACAGGTCAGAGTCGTCACACTCATATAAGACAGATAAGTACTCTTTGAGAATTTTCAAAACTAGTTCAATTTTCCACGATTTGTGATGTATTTCCTCAGTATTCATGCCCACATCAGAGCTGAGTTCGCTGTTAGGCGTTTCTGTGAATTTTAGATGAAGTCTCAGATTTTTTTTATACAGTCATGCCTCCTTGCATCTTTATTTTTCCTTGCAGCCTATATTAGGCCGGCCAGCACCCTCCAGCCTCACTTGTTGACGACTCGCGACGGAGTGAACATCTCAACAGCCCTCCTCCACCTCCAAATTATAGATTTAACTTTTCAAGTTCCCAGTCTTCAGTACCTTAATTTTCATTTGGGACTCTTACTCAAAGCCAGTTAGTGCCTTTGGGACTTAGAAAAATCTTCACAGCCATCCTTATGGACTTAAAAAATTTTTCTAAACCAACTTTTTGGACTTAGTCTCAGAAGGGAGTGGTCCAATTGAGACTTAGCCTCAGAACGAAAGGGTTGGTTGACACTTCGCCTCAGAAAAGAAAGACGTGTTGACACTTAGCCTCATAATGGAAGGCCCTAATGACACTCAACCTCAGAATGGATGATTTGGTCTACACTTAGCCTAATTCCTGGTTTGGACTTGGGTTTTTTCTGAGGTCCCTTAGTTCCTGACGGCTTTTGGAACTTTGAAGTTTTTATACCTAGTCCTTCATTTGGACTTAGACCCAGCACTACCAGGCACTGTGGCACTTATACTGATGGGTTGGAAATTTAACTGAAGATTGTCTAAGCCTTCTAAATTGAGAAAGACTTAAACTTAAATTCTTATTGAAGTAAATTCTTAACTTTTCCGAAACACTTGAAAGGTTTTTTGCAGTGGTTCACTAATGCCAGAGTACCTCTGTCGTTTGCACCCCAACTCGCATTTTGCGTTTTCTCCATTCAGGAGGATCATTCCGAGTTGATCACACTCTTTTTAATGACAGAATTAGGTACTCATTTTTTTTTCGGCTTATACGAAATTGAGGAGCTTCACTCCTGTAAGAGTGAGCCCCTTGCTCTGGATTTTTTTTTTTCTCCTCAGCTTTTTTTACCGCAGCTGCACCAGCAGAGCTCCCCCTCCACTATATAGGTTGGTGCACCACCCTCCAGTCCTCACTTATTGATCAACTCGCGCCATGTGAAGACCTCCTCTCCTCAGCTAGCCTACCAGAACTCTGGGAATGTTCAAGATACCAGTTTCAGAACTTGTACTTTTTACTGAGATTCCCTTTTTGGACTCTAACTCAAAATGAAGCAGTACCTTTCAGACTTGAAAATTTTCTGGGTTCCTCTTTTGGGACTTGGAAAATTTTTGGTCATACCCTTTGACACTTAGTCTCAGTTACTCTTAGAGGCTTTTGAACTTGGAATATTCTCTGGGTTCCTCCTTTGGGACTTAGAAAAATTCTCTCTTGGTCCTTTGACACTTTACCTCAGATACTCAAGATGATTTTGAGACTTAGTATTTTTTCTTGGTTCCCTTTTGGAACTTAGAAATTTTCTGGAACTGGTACCTGAACACTTAACCTCGAGAACTGAATTAAGTTCAAAACTTCTGAAAAGTGATGAAACCACTCTTAAGCCCTCTCGTAATCTTCAAACGCAATTCCTGTTCCTACCTCGACACGGGGTTATCTCTCCTAAGCCTTGGGCCTCCTTATTCAAACTAAAGTAGACCTCACGGCCGAGAAAAGCGGTAGATATGCGCTTAGGGACATGGAGAGTTGACTTTGTTTGATACTTTGAAAAGGAATTGTAGTGAGGATTGCCAACAGAGGAAATGATTTTAAGCAATAATTGCTTATATTTTCTAGTGGTGAGCGATTTTAAAGATTACGATTGTGATACAGACATTCTTGATTCCTTTTGGGAAAAATTTAACTTGGAAATTCTTTGACTTCCAGTGTTGACACTTTGAAAATTTTGTGAGGTAGCCCGTTGAGACTTAGCCTCAAATGCAGCAAGCACTTATACTTGGATAATTATTTGGTCCCTACATTGGGACTCGGAATAATTTTGAGAAGTCCACTGAGCTTTTACTTCTATTACAATGAAACTACTTGAATTGTTTAAGCTGAGTAAACTTTAAATAGAAAGAAGCCGACCATCACAGAGTTCTGGAGAGGAATAAGCTGATGAATGATTAAAAAAAAAACCCTGATCTATAATAATTATCAGCTATAAACAAATAGTCTCAGAGCTAACAGATTTCAAGAACGCTTATACTAACACTCATAATCGAAGTGTTGGTATAGCTAATACAACTCTTGCTACACACCTTGCATAGTGGCTAAAAGATACAGCATAGTACAAGTCTAGACTACATTGCTAGACTAAGTACAAAACAGCTACTAACAAGATAGTTCCTCGACTTCCATAAGAGCCTACCCTGCTCTCTTGGCTAAGTCAGGAAAAAAAAAAAACTGATCCACTGTACACAGATTTTAAGAACGCTTATACTAACACTCATAAATGAAGTGCTGGTATAGCTAATACAACTAATGCTAGAAGTCTAGACTAATATACCAGACTAAAGTGCAGATCAGCTACCAACAGGAAAGCTCTTATACCTATGCAAGAGTAACACCTTGCGTAGGGGCTAACTGATACAACATAAGTACAAGTCAAGACTACATTACTAGACTAAATACAAAACAGCTACCAACAAGATAGCTCTGATACCTATGCATGAGAACACCTGCATAGTGGCTAAATGATACAATATAGTACAAGTCTAGACTACATTGCTAGACTAAGTACAAAACAGCTAACAGGATAGTTCTTAGACTTCCATAAGAGCATACCTTGCTCTTTTGGCTAAGTAAAAAAAAAAAAATCTGATCCACAGTAAACAGATTTTAAGAACGCTTATACTAACATTCATAAATAAAGTGCTGGTATATCTAATACAACTAGCACTACACGTCTAGGCTAATATACTAGACTAAAGTACAGATCAGCTACCACCAAGATAGCTCAGCAGGCTCAGAGTTAACAGATTCTAAGAACTCCTATACTAACACTCATAAATGAAATGTTGGTATATCTAATACAATTAAGTACTACAAATCTAGACTAATTTACTAGATTAAAGTGCAGAACAGCTACCATCAAGATAGCTCTTATACCGATACAAGATAACACCTTTCATAGTGGCTAAATATAAAAATGATACAACATAGTACAAGTCTAGGCTCCATTCCTAGACTGAGTACTAAACTACTATTACAATAAGCTCTTAGACTTCCATAAGAACATGCCCTCTTTTGGCTAAGTAACAAAAAAAATCTGAGACGAGATAGCTCTATTACGTGCAAGAACAGGTTCAGAGTTAACAGAGTTTGATACGCAAACGAAGTGTTAATATAATACAACGTAGTTCAAGTCTAGACTACAATGCTAGACTAAGTACAGAAAAACGACTAACAAGATAACTCTTATACTTATACAAGAGTGCAGCTTGCATAGTGGCTGAGTATATAAATGAGACGACATAGTACAGCTCTAGACTAAAAGTTAACTACAGACAAGATGACTCCGAGCCCAACACGGGACTACACTCGGTAAGTTCTACAGTGTACTAAGATACACTACTAGTCTATACCAAGACCCAGGGAATAATAACGGAAGAGCTAGAAAAATTTCGAGCCCCACTAGCAAGTACTAGTGGGGGTGTACTAGTACACTAGTAACAAGAACCCCCATTATCTAATTAATAGATAATACTATTAAGTACTATAAGTACTAAGACACCTGGAAAGAATTTCGGCCATCTTTATGGATATAAAAGAAGTCCCAACCAAACTCTCGAGCGTAACTAACCTAAGGTTACAGACAAATAGACCACTGTTAGCAGCGCAACACAATTGCGAACTACAATCAACCTGTTGGGCTCTAACGTGTTAACCAACATACTACCTCAGCCTGATTACTTCGACACAGGCCAAGCTTATGGCACGCTAAACGAGACTGGGAAATCATTACCATGTCCAAGGTCTTAGACACTCAATGTCACAAGACATTAGAGAGCCAAGTATTGGCCCAAGACCGAGACGAGAAAACAAATGAACTCAGCCAACACGGTCTTTCTAAACCTCGGCTATTTTACACTGAAGCAACTTCAGAAAACTACAGAGGAATTGGCTCTCAGATAAGAACAATACCTCCCAAATAAGGATAATACTCATAAGAATTGAACGGCTATTTGTATATCGGAATAAACAGCTTACCAAGATGTTCCGCAGGCACAGACCCCAAAGTAGAACCTATGGCAAACCTTACGAATAATCGGTGAAGGAAGACACCACAGTCCCAAGGGAACAAAACGAAACCCGAACGAACACAAGTTTACCTCCTGGTTTCAGATTCAGAAGGGAGACAGAGTTTCGGACACACAGAACTGTTCTAAGCGGCTACACGGGCACATACAATCGGATGGGCTAGGCAAGGAAAATGCGACGTCAATGAACCATCCATATCATAGACGTATGTTCAAGCAAGGTCAACTTGTACTAGATCTCGACCCAGAGTTCCCGAGTCGTACTAAGGCCCCCTAGCCTTTCGGTACTGAAGGGGCCAGAACTTATACCAAGACCACAAGACTTGGAATAAACGGTCTTTGGCCATCACTACCCGGAAATTGATCTAAGCGATATAAAAACTCTACTCGAACAAACCTGACGCCCTTCATCTTAGACGAGGTCGGTATTGCGGGTGGAGAACCATGCCCTACGCCAGAAGAACGAATCTTATTACATAGAGACATCCCATCTACTGGGGATCATCACCCAAATATAGGACCTGCCCCCAGTTCCATTTGAGACAGCCAATGAAGGTCAGCGGGAGATGAAGTCCTCCCCGATGATGAAGATCGGGGGAAGCTCATATGAGCGGAGCAGAAGTTATCGTGCACCCATTCGCACGAAGTTTAACTTGACCACAGACTAAGGCAAAAACCGTTAAATACGACGACAAAGAGATGAGAGGTTCCTTTCTATTCGTCGAATGTTAAGAAATAACAAACAATTTGGGACCAATCTCTTAAGTTAACCCGGGCTAAAGCTTTCGCAACAGCCCAAGACGAAGCAAATAAGGGAAGCAGAGTAAGTCTAATATAGACTATGTTTATTCCCTTTACAAAAGTACAGTTACTGATCCAAACTTTGAAACTACATAACTCCAAGTTGACTCCCTCTCCTTCAGTATAAATCGGCCTCTCACAGATGTTTTTTGTCAAAAGGGAGACAGAACCAATACTCCCATACCAACCTTTCTCCATGAACCTGGAGCGCAATAAGGAACATCCACTTACCAAGGGGGAATACCCTGACGACTCGACCCCACAACCCTGATGGTCCCAAGATCGAGTTCAGAGATTAAGACACCCAGTACCAGATACTCTCTAGGAATCCAGGGGACGGAAACTCAAAAAGATTGATGCCTTATATCACTCCCAGAGATTTATTTACGAGCAGGTTACCCTCTACATCCACCTGGAGGCTCAAGAAATCCCTTCAGTACAATCAAGAAAAAGGTAAATTTACACCCTTGCAGAGACAACAGGGTAATTACGGAGCAAGAGTACAGCTCGCAGTTATGGATTACCGACAATTACGGTAAAGAGAGCCCAACGTGGATAAGAACCGACCCATAGCAGAACGAAAGGTGCCACGAATAGTCGGACCTCCTCAGACTTGCCAGGGCAACCAGTAGGCTCACCGAAACCCTCCTGGTAAACGGCAGGCTCCTTGTAAACGGCAGGATCTCCTGGTAAACGGCAGGATCTCCCCAGTAGTCAAGCTCTACGGCGAGTAAAATCAACTAGACAAGACAAGAGTGGCGTTTTTAGAGGGACTAAGCCCTACGATGCCCTAGAGGAAATTTTTCCTCTAAATGGATGTCGATCTGAGAAACGACTATCCTACCCCTCTTGCAATCCATCCATAACTTGATATATAGCTACTTGAATATCAACTACCCGGGCCAATTCCTGGACCACACCAATACCCAACCTTACAGAGGCCCAGGTCCTAACCCTCGAAGACACACAGGGTTAAACCCCTCGAGGACAACCAAGAATCAACGTTACACTTTCTAGATCGACAAGTTGACCGAGAACAAGGTGGAGCCAAATATTTTCATTGCCGTGCTCTATAGCATGACTATGTATAAAGGAGCACCTAGATACATCTAAAAACTGTTGCAAATATATACGAAGTCTCAGGATTGGAAATAACCTCTAATGCCCTAAGGGAACGATCTTATACCTAAAAATCTTCCGGGGCAAGAAAGGAAACGGACGCGGTTTTAAAGAGACGAACCGGAAAGAGGAGTCTTAGAGCTCCATCTACTTTCCAATTTGGAATTCCTACATGACGAGTAACAGAACGTGATACGGAACGAAGTAGCTCGGATCATATCTCCCCAAGTCGGGAAGAAAAAGCATACACCACCCGTATAACCAACGCACAGCTCGTTAAACGATCGGTAACCAAGAGCGAGTCCCCCAAATAGATGAGACTACAGCCGCTCCGGTCAATGCAGCTAACCAAAGTTACCCGGTGGAACAGAACAAACCGGGTATAACAAAGAAACAACGGACCCACACGAAATCAAAAGACCACCGAATGCCTAAAGGTAACAAAAGAGAACACGGACGTGACCTGAAAACCTCTCAATCGGCTCCTTGTGCCTAACCTGAGAACGAAACGGGGTCCCAGTAAGGGGTAAACTAAGAACATACAATCGGAAGCTACAATAAGATTCCTACAGCGAATTTTCCATACAAACCACAATCAAAATTGAGATACCGGCGATCCTCATAAAATACCCCTCCAAAGAGCCTTCCGAACAGGAATCTCGACGCCCCGCCAGATACCCACACCCGACCAGAAAACTGAGAGCTAGACAAACCGGGTCTCTCTCTTAAAAGACAAAACCTTGAACTGCCCTTGGAAAATTCTCTACCCAGTAAGAACGAAACTAGTTCTCTTACTTTGGAAGTGGTCGGGAGAAATCCAGGTGACTGGGCTCACGTCACCCCGCACGTGGGGAATCACCCTGCTGTCTATCTTCTATGGTGCCGTAGTTTGCGACCAGGAGAGACAGCAACGATTTATTTCCACAGGGCACACAGCCTCTGACCACTAGATTACTCTATATCCGTCTCATTAGTGGATCCAGCAAGGTTTTTGAACACTACAATTTTGATATCAGTAGCGTCCTAAATAGGTCGAGACAATTTGTCAAACAAGCTTCTCTCCCGTATAGCAAGCTATTAGATTAAGTGAGGGCCACAGCCACCCAGCATCTCAGCTTGAGATACAAATATCACAGGCCCGTCCAGCTCGGGCTGAGTGTCTGTCGACATCCGCGCATTCGCACTCATAGCGATTCGCCCCAGAAGTTTCCAAGCATATATGCCCGCAAATCGTTCGAATCGGCCCTGCACCGAATACAGTGCAAGCGGCGGAGTCGTTTGTGGGCCTCGAATGTTGACCGGGAGCGATCGTTGGGGGCATGCAACCTACTCAATCCCTCCTGGTAAAAGAGATCTCCGATACCGCGACAGGCCCCGAGATCGGTAATTACCCACCCGGCGCAGTCAAGCCTAACCGGAAAATCGGAGAACGGAAAAATAGCAATCTACTCCGTTCTCTAGGAGGAAACATGAGATAAACTTACCGGAACAACTACGATTACCGATGTTAAGACGAGAAACAACTCTCAGACGCGCTCCTACAATATATTCAACAATATGAGGCAAAACGATAGTAAATGAGAGAGCGCAAGTCAGAAGCACCCTAACTGCAGGCTGCACCTGAGAAGAGGAACGTCAGAGAAAATACTAGGCTCTCTTACCGCGTACATAAGCCAACCGGACTACAACCAAGAAACAAGACATAACTGAAATTTCAAATCACGAGAGAACAGAGGGGCTCCGTAGAAGCCCCACTGAAGACCAACGAAGATGGACATACCAAACGAGGTATACATGAACCGACGCAAGAATGTACTAACGGAAAGTCAGTCACAAGAACATGTGATAATATGATGAACAGAGCTCTATATAGCACCACCTTCAGCACAGGAGCCGGAAAACCCCTCCGCTGCTAAAGCTGTGGGTAGGTCTTGCAAACGACAGGTACTCTGGCGTTAGCGAACCATTGCAAATAGTTAGAATGTTCCAATGAACACTTTTGCAGTGGTGAGCGGTAGCCAGAGTACCTCTGGAGTACAAATACATCCCAAAACCCGTCCGTTTTCCGGACTCAAATCGCTCGTTTAATAAGTGAGGACTGGAGGGTGGTGCACCTACCTATATAGTGGAGGGGGAGCTCTGCTGGTGCAGCTGCGGTAAAAAAAAAACTGAGAAAAAAAAATCCAGAGCCAGGGGCTCACTCTTACAGGAGTGAAGCTCCTCAATTTCCACTAAGTCGAAAAAAAAACCGGAGTACCTAATTCTGTCATTAAGAAGAGTGTGATCAACTCGGAATGATCCTCCTGAATGGAGAAAACGCAAAATGCGAGTTGTGGTGCAAACGACAGAGGTACTCTGGCTACCGCTCACCACTGCAAAAGTGTTCATTGGAACATTCTAACTATTTGAGAGTTTTTCAATTGGGTTTCCACCTTGAAACAACGCGGAATTTAAACTGGTAAAAGAAGAAAACCTGGATTTTTGAGAATTCATTCTCAAATCAAATTCACCTTTTGGAAATTTGGAAAATTTCTCAATTTTTAGAAATTTTGGAAGTTTTTGAATTCGGTATTCCCGTTTGGAATCCTCTCCACCCAGTGGGCTTAGTCTTCTTTTCTGGTATGCTGCCTTCAGCTATCAGAAGCAGACAAGAGTCTAGTGTGGGGTTATTCAATATTCCAAATTAGAATCTGAATTTGTAAAATAAATAAAACTTTCAAATGTGAAATTATGACTTTTTGCTAGCAGTGGTGAACTTCACTGTAGATGGAATGTGGAGGAGGAGCTGAGATGTTTAACAAGAAGAAAAGCTTCTACAACGACTTGAATGGGTTTTTTTGGCTACGGCCTCAGACCCAGACGGGGGCCCTTCCGTTAATCAGATACAGATGTAGCCTAGTGCACGCATGCTTCTAGGTTCAGGGGAGTCGCGGCTTAGTCCTGCGGGGTCCTGGGGCCCCCGCTGCTACGATCCTGAACCTAGCGTGGGATCTCTTAGTAGGGGTCCCTGTGCACTTTAAACTCTTGCTTCCGGGTTCGGTCGAGCTGGCAGTGCCCTGTGGCTGCCCCGTTATCCCGAATCGGTTACGGCCCCCATCCAGAGGGGGCCCCTCTGTTGACTTTGTCCGGATGTAGCCTAGTGCACGGAAGCTTCTAGGTTCAGGGGAGCCAAGGCTTAGTCCTGTGGGGTCCTGGAGCCCTCGCTGCTACGATCCTGAACCTAGTGTGGGATCTCTAAGTAGGGGTCCCTGTGCACTTTAAACTCTTGCTTCCAGGTTTGGTTGAACTGGCAGTGCCCTGTGGCTGCCCCATCCTCCCGAACCGGCTACGGCCCCCATCCAGAGGGGGCTCCTCCGTAACCTTGTCCGGAGGTAGCCCAGTGCACTTGGCAGCGTTGAGATCAGGGCAACCACGGCTTAGTACTGCGAGGGTCCTGGAGCCCTCGCTGCTACGATCCTGACATTCTTATGAGACCTCCGAGTGGGGGTCTCTGCTCACTACATCTGGCTTTCTGGGTTAGGCAATTGCTTCGCTGGAGGTACAGATCAATCTTGCACAAACCTGGCTACGACTCCCTGGCGAAAGGGAGTCCTACTGTTCATGTGCCTGGAGGTAGCCCAGTGCGCTTTGAGACATTGAGGTCAGAGAGCCGCGGCTTAGGCCTGCGAGGGTCCTGGAGTCCTCGCTGCTACGATCCTGACTCATACAAGACCTCCGGGTGTGAGTTTTCTGCACACTGTAATGTCTCACTTCCTGGTTGGGCAGAGGTTTCCTGTAAGTACAGTCACCTCACCCAAACCTGCCTACGACTCCCCGTCGAAGGGGAGCCTCACCTTGAAATTATCCGGATGTAGCAGAGTACGTATGGAAGCAGCTGAGGCCAGGGGAGCCGTGGCTCAGCCCGGCGATGACCCTAGAGCCCTTACGGCTACGGTCCTGACTACTTTTTGAGACACCCGAGTGGGAGTCTTAGCGCAATACAACAATTTGCCTCCTGGTTCGGCTGACTTGGTTCCGGGAGTTACAGCTCCCTCGTTTTGGACCATCTTGTGGGACCTCCGAGGTAAGGGTCCCGAAGCCTTCCGAGAGTGATTGCTCAAATTTCTCCCAAACGCAGAGAGGTTTAACTACGACCGGAGGGGAAACCTATGGAGGTGGAGGCCGCTAGAGAGTACTATGGGTCCTAAGGCCCCGGCACTTCCCTCCCTGAACCTACTGACGCAGTGAGGGAGGACTAAGGCCTCAGGCAAGTTCCCCTCTTTTCGGTGAAACAGAGGTCGGTTACCGACCTTAGCCCAGATCTGGACACACGTTGGCCGGGGGGGATGTTTCTTCAGGGGCTCTGCCCCAGATGTACCCCAGAACCTCCAGAAGTCTTCCGAGGAGCCTTCGACTAGCGTGGCTTTGGTATAATTTCGTATACTGCGCTCCAGGTTCTCTCAAGCGCACTATAGCGGTTTTTGCCATCATGGACGGTACCTCGCAGCCGAAACACCAAAAACTAAGATACCACCAATGGGGGTGGCCGAGATGGCCTTTTTTAGCACCGGCCCAGATCCGGCTTAATCCCCTGTCCTCCCCTCCCCCCCCCCCCAAGCGGGAAACCGGTGCCGCTGGTATCAGTGGCGATGGCGAGACTGAGCCAACAGCTAAATGCAACGGCAATAACCGTCTCAACAGGAGAAGCCCCGGGTGCACTCAGAGGCCTTCATTTGTAGAGACAAAGGGAGGTTTTTCGATGGACAAGAAAGCGCGGAATATGCCTTCGCTTCTCCCATGGAGAAGCGGTTCGTAACGGGCTAGCAGAGAGCTCGGGTACAGCACGGACCGCATACAACCTCTTTGAACGTGAGGACCTACACCTCCAAGAGGCACGGGACTAAGACGTTATGGCAACTAACAACCTGACCATCGTTGCACAACGTAGAGACCCCGAAACGGGAACTATTCTGTATAAATCCCGGCTCTAGTATTTCTCAACCCTAGATGGTCTGAGCAAGCCTATTCGGTTACCGGGCGTTGTAAAAGCCACGGACCAGTGTGCAGTCCAACAACTCCCGCACACTGCGGTAAAAGTTTTCAGCTTTCTAGCCGGGCTGCCGAGCCATTCTATAAAGAGGGAGAACGAGCTGAATGGATGGTTTTCGGACCTACGCAAGCAAATTTGAGCCTTTTAGCGGGCTGGGCAACCTAAGGACCGCCAAATTGCTAGGACTTAGTGTCTAGTCGAGCGCAGGCTATCTTCAGATAGCGTGACGAGCTATACATAAAGTGGAGCGGACGATTAAAGATGATGAAAATATCAAATAGTGGCTGTCGCGCTGTTCAACTTTCTGGCAGGGTGAGGCTTTTAACGATGCAGATGCGACCTTTAATAACACAGAGCAGAAACAACCTATTGTCAGCCAGTGTTTTAAGGGGATCGTTTAGGCGAAAATGGTCAAAATGATCAATTTTCTGTTTTTTGCTCAAAAAGTGTCTTCAGGTATGGGGGCATTACGTCCTAAATTTTTAGGGGGCTAGCGGCACTAGAACCC
>LQNS02000390.1:9388-21412 GCA_001587735.2 Parhyale hawaiensis
GATAAAGCAAGATTATTATTCACAGATACAGATTCATTATGTTATTGTATCAAAACGAAAGACTTTTATAAAGATATAAATAAAAATAAAGAATTATTCGATACATCTAATTATCCTTCAGATCATGAATTATATTCTAAAGTGAATAAAAAGTTATCGCTAAAATGAACGATGAAACAGGTGGTACTCCAATAACAGAATTTATAGGATTAGGATCAAAATTATATGCGTTTAAAACGAGAAATAATGGCGTTCAAAAGAAAGCAAAAGGTGTTAAAAAAGCTGCTGGAGAAAATGAAATTGAAGACTATAAAATAGCATTATTCGAAAATAAAGTTGTCTATTGTAAAATGAATATCATTCAAAGTAAGAATCATATTATTTATACAACACAGCTAAATAAAGTAGCATTATGTTGGCAAGACGATAAAAGAATCATATTGGAAGACAAAATTCATACATTAGCAGTGGGGCACTATAAAATAAATTAGAAATATTCGTGGTTGATTTTTTTTTCGGTAAGCGGGTCAACGGTTTAAGCTCCAAAATCTAATCATTCGTACCTTTTGATTTTAATAACTAACACTTTAAGTTCTGAGAGCATATTTAAATAACACTATAAAGTATACTCATCATAAATCATTCTCTACAGCTTAAATAATTTCGTAAAAGACCTCATATATGATATGCATCCAGCTGAATTCTGCTACAAAAGGTTACTCTTGGCTTATGTTTGATATACTTGTTGCATCAGGCTTTATATAATATCGTACTTCTCAGAAGCATGACGCAACACGTAATCATTTGTAATAGTCTTCCTGCAAAAATATTTTCTTTCACACCTTGTTTTCTATAGAAAATATTTTGTAAGAGGGACTGAAGTATCTGAAAGTCATAGCTTGTTGATTGTCCTTTCGTCAGCACATTTTTATTTTGGAGAAGCGGAATTCCATAGGAGTTGTAAAACAAATTACGGGGTTGAGCCGAAGCGAGCATCAATTGTATTTGAAAGCAAATGTAATTCATTAATCTTATGCAATTTTATTAGGTGTTTAGCCTTATAGAAAAGGCTCGATTGCAGGTAAAATAAAGATTGCTCGCTGAGGCTCATAATTATGTTCTCAAACCCGTGTTTTGTTTTTCTACTACCATAATTTATCTTCGCATCAACACCAAGATTTAATCATTTAGGCCTTTTGATACCATTAACAGTTTCTGCAATTTTTATGAAGATCCGTTCTTAACATTTTGAGTAATGCTGCTGATAAATATCATGACAAACATGAGACACACACAAACAGGCCAACCGATCTGAATAAAAATTTATTCATTTGTCTTTTAATATTGCCAACAGCTCCTTAAAGTTTCATAAAGATCCATTTGTAACTTTTTGAGTTATTGTACTATTAAGCATAAAATCAAACAATGACAAACGAACAAACAGATACCAAAAATTTATTAATTTACTTTTCTAATAAATCTAATATCTTATGTATATTTCACGAAAATCCTTCCATAGCTTTTCGAGTAATGGCATTAGCGAAATTGAAACAGGTAAAAAACGAATGAACGGATCTTCACTAAAAGGTAATCATATGTTCCTTCTAACATACATAACAACCCTTGTAAATGTCGTCCAAATCCGTTCATAACCTTTTGAGTTATTTTGGTGACAGACAAACAATATAACACAGACGGCTTTACAATTATACCCGACGAAAACATAGCCTCCTTGGCTGAAGTAAGTAGAGCACTATGAGAGCACAAACTTCCTCTAAGCAAGGCAATGTCATTGAAAAGTTGCATTTATCCTTAAACTAGGAGTTATTTTTGTATTTACCATCACAAAAATTTGATCATTTGTGCCGCTTGACCGAAATAGCAGCTCGTGAAATTCCTCAAAGACCCGTAAGTATTCTCCTTGAGCTACGATACGGTATATTGTGGCAAAGATTTTGTCAAATCTTGGTCCAACGGACGAACCCATCACCACAAAATTTAATAATTTCTGTCTCATAACATTTCAAATACGTTCTGCTAATTTCAGGAATATCAATAGCTACAAACCACTCGCACTAACTATCCGTCCGTAACTTCTTGAGATAGGTATGTCCTGAAAAACATTAGTCAAACAAGAGAGAAAACTGGTCAAAACTCAAAGCAAGGATTTGATCATTTGTGTCTTTGAATATTTCTAACAATTTAATTGATATAGGTTGATTACTAGGGGATCTCACTCGAAGAATAAAAAGTAAAACCAACGTCGTAATTGAAAACATTTTGTAAACGTTTCGGATTACGTTGAATCCATCATAAGTACAGTGGAAATGCAAGGATAAGTATTTTTAGTTACATGAAACAGAAAAATATATAAAATGTAGCAATAATAATTCACAAACCTAACTTAAAAATAGAATGTAACAGTAATGAATCACAAACCTAACTTAAAATTTGCAACGGTACTGCAGATGCTTGAGTATTTAGAGATGGTTTTTCACTGTTTATGTATATGTATTCCAATACCCTAAGTTCTTTGCTATTAGCTATTGTATCTATAACAGAAAAATAAGAAATTCTCAATAGATGATTGGCTTCGTGACTATGATTTCTAATAGAAGATTGAACAGGTTTGTTTAGCACTATTCCGGTTCGACCTGAGACCCCCCCTATGCTGTGCACATCGCATGAACATCTGCAGTACACTACCGATGTAAGTGAGCTGGCAGCTCCCACATACGTATTTGTAAACAACTAACGATCGCAACAGCAATTTGGGAGATTCAGTCCGCCGATAGAAGGATTCTATTGTCTGATTATTACGATAGAAGAAAATTGGATTTACTTGAAAAAGGTATTGACAAATTACAGAAGATATACATTTCTCTAATTTCCGTGAATTATACCCTAAAAATGGCAATTGCAAATATAACTTATACTTAGGAACAGTAGCGACTACACAATGAGGAGAGTTATTGCGAAGGAAATTCCTTTAAATAATATTGAACAGTTTTGTGGGATAATAGTTAGTAGTGAAATACTTTTCGAGTTTCTGAACTTCTTGTAGTAATAAAACATTACTCGAACATATACGAAAAGCCCTATGTATCAAGGTATAAGCACTCGCAGTTTTGTACTTCTCTGGTATTGCACTAAAGTAATTTGTACCTAGAATTGAAAAGTGGGTTTACGGTAAACAGAAGTTAAAAAATCATCTTCTGACCGCACGATATCCACATCGAAAAATGAAATTCTGTGATTCGACTCTAACACCATAATAAAATTAATATTTCCATGTCTAGAGGTAAAGTAATTGTAAAATTTTCGAGCCTGTTGTTCATTATCAAATAGTAGGAAAGCTGCCAGCTCACTTACATCGGTAGTACTGTACTGCAGATGTTCATGAAATGTGCACAGCATAGGGGAAGAGGGGTATTAGGTCGAACCGGAATAATGCTAAACAAACCTGTTCAATCTTCTATTAAAAATCATAGTCAGGAAGCCAATCATCCATTGAGAATTTCTGATTTTTCTGTTATAGATAAAATAACTAATAGAAAGAACTTAGGGTATTGGAATCCACATAAATAAACAGTGAAAAACCATCTCTAAATACTCAAGCATCTGCAGTACCCTTGCAAATTTTAAGTTAGGTTTTTGATTCATTACTGCTACATTCTATTTTTAAGTTTGGTTTGTGAATTATTATTGCTACATTTTACATAGTTTTCTGTTTCATGTTACTAAAAATACTTATCCTTGTGTTTCCACTCTACTGATGATGGATTCAACGTAATCCGAAACGTTTACACAATGTTTTTAATTACGACGTTGGTTTTACTTTTTATTTTTAACAATTCCTTCAAGTTTCATGAAGATCCGTCTATAACCTTTGGAGTTATGTTTGTGTCAAACTTGANAAAAAAAGAGAGAAAAATGGATGAACGAAAAGTTGGTCGTTAGCTCCGAATAACAAACCAAACTATTCCAAAAAATTTAATAACCATCCCTCACTATTTTTTGTTAAACTAATAAAAATGTGATAGACCAACATACGATCTAACGGATCTTTATCACACGTTAATAATTAATTTTGTCCATCCTTTCATACCGAACAATCCTTGCCTTTGGTGACAGACAACGAGACTCCCTCAACAAAAATATAATCTCGACTGAGGAAGTAATGCTTTGATGAAGCAATTCCTACGAAAGTGGTTTTAGTCCGCTGTAGAAAGGGACAATTGTTTCGATTTTGCAGGTGCTGTAACAGCCTGGAACTGCCGTCAAAGACGCGGGGTAGCTAAGTCTACAGGCCGAGCGAAGAGACTTTCATCTTTGAGGGTCCTATTGCAGCATTATCGGTCTGGTTGTCAAGCTACTGGTACATTGACTACAGCTGTTCCAGGTTATCCAGTCAGACTCTCCGCTCACTGTTAAGAAGCTAAGGTAAGCGATCAGCATCAGTTGACTGTAGCTATATCGTTCATTGGAGTGTAATATTGTTGGTGCCTCATCTTGAAAGAAATGAGATTAGTAACATGAGCAATTATGCATGAGCATATGTTGTAATCGAATAAAAACTTATAGCAAATATGTGAATTCACTTGTCAAAGTTTTGGTTGAGGGTGTTGAGCATAATCTTCTCGGCAGGCATAAAATGGGTCATAGGGTTAATTTAGGTTCGCCTTCCATGTGTTATGGGGAGCAGCGCTCCCAAGGGGATCTTGTAGGTTACCTTAGCCGTTAGCCATTAGTGTGAAAATGGCAAGCAGAGTACTCGGATTCATCACCAAAAACTTCGAATACAAGTCCCAGGACATCATCGTTCCCTTGTACAAGGCATTAGTGAGGCCACGCTTAGAATTTGTAGTTCAATTCTGGTCGCCACATCTCTGTAACGATATCGATAACCTGGAAAGAGTCCAACGCAGAGCAACGAAATTGATACCTCAGCTGAAAAACAAGTCGTATGAACGTCGCCTAAAAGAACTGGGTCTGATCTCTCTCGAGCAAAGACGACTCAGGGGACAGCTAATATAAACATTCAAGTACTTTAATGGCTTCAACGACGTACCTATAACGGGACTATTTGAAAGAGACCTTGATCATCGCTTGAGAAACAACGGTCAAAAACTCAAGCATAAAGGTGGAAGAACAACCTTAAGGCCGCAGTTGTTTCCCTATTTCATAGTCAGCATTTGGAATAGATTCCTTTCCAACGTTGTTGGTGCGGAGACGGTCAACTCGTTTTAAAATCGTCTTGTTATACACTGGGAGAGACTTCCTCCACAGCTAAGGACTCCTCCACGAGTCACAAGCACTTGATGGCCAAAGCTTCCCAGGCCATTTTAAGCTGACTTCTTCACACTTCCGCTTCATCTATATATTAAGCTCCGCATATCAGCGGCTAGCGATCATGCTTGCAGGCATTCATGAACATCTCTTTGGCGGAGATGAAGTCTTCTTCCCCTTCTTTCTTATTTTTTCCCTCTTTCTCTTTCGTCTTCCATTTTTTCTCTTCTCGTTTCATCCTACTAACATAATGGCAATAGCTCATAGAGGGCCGGGGTGTACTGTTAGTCCCGGTGTCTCTTTGAGAATGGGCCTTTTGTTCGTCTACTGCCGCCTATCTAATCTAATCTAAAAGCTAAACTTTCAGGATGTCTGTCTATCATGCCTTCTTTGTTCCTTGCGATTCCATACTCTTACTGATCTTTCTTCCCTCTGTTCTTCCTCTTCTTTCCCGACTTGCTGTTCCCATGCACGCTGATTCTGAGTGGGAACGCCCTCGTGCGTGGGTTTCACGTGTCCATTGTCGTACTTCATATATGTCCTCTAGGATATCGCATTTGTTATGGAAATGGAGGCTTAAACTTTTGTATGTTACTAATAGAAGGCACGGACGCTTAGTTGCAGTTTTAATCTGTTGTTTTTAACCTTTTTCAACGTTGGTACTCCCTGAATGCGAACATAGTCGCCTGGTACGCTATGTGTTAAGTAGGCTGTCCATTCATTGCTTATTACCTCCGCCAAGGAGGTTATGTTTTCGTCGTGTTTGTCTGTCTGTCTATTTGTCTGTCTGTGTGTCGCCAAGAAAACTCAAAGTTCTGAACCGATTTGGATGAAATTTACAGGTATTTTTAGGTATGTTAGGAGGAACAGATGATTAACTTTTGGGGAAAAAATGTCCATTTGTTTGTTTGTCTGCTTCATTTTCTCAATGTCATAACTCAAAAAGTTATGGATGGTAACTCAAATAGTT
The DNA here is from genome assembly GCA_001587735.2 of Parhyale hawaiensis. Classification (NCBI taxonomy): domain Eukaryota; kingdom Metazoa; phylum Arthropoda; class Malacostraca; order Amphipoda; family Hyalidae; genus Parhyale; species Parhyale hawaiensis. The sequence goes on from LQNS02000390.1 coordinate 15,648, forward strand.
ATGGATGGATTTTTATGAAATTAAAATGAGTTGTTAATGAGTTGTTCGGTATGTAACAAAGAGTAAAGGACCAAATTCTGATAATGATCCGTTTGTTTGTTCGTTTGTCACTGTTTTTAATTTCATGCTTGTTAGCACAATAACTCAAAAAAACAATCAATGGATCTCTATGAAATTTATAGGGATTGTTTGTGTAATATTGGAAGACATAATGATTAAATTTTAGTGCAGATCGTTTCGCTCATTTTTATGTTTGACTCATGTTTGCCATAGCGTTTTTTTGCAGTATAACTCAAAAAGTTATGAACGGATCTTCAAGAAAATTGCACGAGCTGTTATTACTATGAAAAGACACAAATGATTAGATTTTGGAGTTTATACAAAGAAAATTATGGTTTCAGAGACAATTTGAATTTATTGCTACCGTTGCCTCGCTTGGCGGAGGTATGCGCTTTCAGTGTGCTCTAGTTTTCCTTCTTTTTTTTTGCATTTTGCTAGTTGCCAATAATGAATAAGTAAGACACTTTGATGTTCATTATATTGCTTTAGCTTCTATAGGGGTATGTTACTTACGTTCGCCCACCCTATTTTATGGGGAGTAGCGCCCCATGGTGTTTGCGTAGGTTACCTTAGCCATTAGCTAGTCATTCGAGACGTCTGTCTTTCGTGCCAATTTTGCTTCCTTCCACTTCCGTACTCCTACTGATCCAACTTTTGTCTATTCTTTCTCTTCTTTCCGTATTTGCTGATCCTGTGTGGAAATACCTTCGTGCGTGGGTTCCCCGTTTCTATCGACAAACAATATGTCACTTTTTCCTCTCTTCAGATTGCTTAGTAGCTACTTATTAAGGGAGACTTAAACTTCCTCATACTACTGCTACTATATAACTTGTGTACCCGAACGGAAAAATGACGGCAAAATTTGTCGTGACACTTTGTCATTGATCATACGAACTTGATTATGAGTGATACACTGCGACTGGAAATTAGATAGAAGTTGTGCATCTCAGCTTAAATTAGGAGTCGCGCAGTTCTTCCTTTCTATCAGGTGTACGCATCAATGTCGATTCTTTTCTGGCAGCTCGGCAGCCGTCAATAGTAAGTTTCAGCTTCGGCTCAGCTTCGGCTCTACTTACTCCTCTGGGGCCAGTTGGCCTATATCTGCAGCACGAACCAGTGCATGTGGGCTTTCCAGGGGAGAGTACAGTCAAAGTTCACTTTACCTTCATGTTTACTTTACGATATGTGTATTAGTAATTTTTTTTTTTTACTCTAGTGAGAAGCTACAATGTGTCGCCAATGGGATTTTGGAAGAAATAATTTGAAAAAAAAAAAACTACTCATCTGTACTCTGTAGAATACCTTGATTACTTCGCTCATATTTATCTCCTCGATTTGCGATTGAAAACAGAGCCGCTAAAATTTTGGTGCGGACAAAAAAAAAAAAATGGAACTTCTTAGAGTGCCGAGAGTATCCGTAAATATTTTCAGTATCTTGGATTTTAATGTTGGCAGAGTAAGAAGTGCATTCGAATATTAGATAACCATACTGTCGCTAGCATCTTTTGCCGCTTGCATCTATTTTTGCCCATCGCTTTACAACACAGCGCGGCAGGAAGGTTTCACCTCCACTTCGGTTTAACTTTTGTTCGTTCTCATTTTGATAAAAGGAATTGGGAAGGTGGACAAATAAATGAACAGTTAAGCCTTTAAGGTAAGCTTCGACTTGCCACGGCCTCTATTTTACTCTAGATGTTGGAAATGCTGAAACAATCTCTTGTGCGCAGATCACTCGTGGCGAGTCGTTGTTGCGGTGTTGTCAGGCCGAGAGGAGTCACGGCGGTGGAGCTGCGCGAGATGCCCGAGCTGCCTGTGGCTGTCGCTGTACTACTGGTTAAAGTTTAATTTCTTTAAATAAAGAAGTATTAATCATGAGTTTTTCCTTCGAGTAAACTTACCTAGCATACGGTTGTGTTTCATCGCAAACATGCTAGAGTTTAGAATGGAACACAATCGTGTTAGCATTAAAACACTTGCGTATTTGGGATAAAACAGTATCGTGTTTGCGATGAAACACAAGCTTGTTAGAAACAAAACACAAGTATGTTTGTGATGAAACCCAACCGTGTTTGAAATGAAATTCAACCGTGTTTGTAATGAAACCCAACCGTTTTTGCCATAAAACACTACTGTGTTTAAAAATTTAAAAGCAAAGACGATGGTTAAAAATGATATCATTTTAAAAAACGTTTCGGAGACCTGCTCCATCATCAGTTCTGAAAAATGCAAAGTCAAAGTAAAAAATTTTGCGTCATTCAAACTATACAAAACAGGGTTGACTAAAAAAAAATTATCTATTGACTTGTTTTTAGGGACAAGTTGACTAAAAAAACATATATATATATATATATACATATAATTTATATATCTATTCACTAGTTTCAAGGGATAGGAATTGCTGTTGCTATTGAGGTCGGGTTTGAGTTTGTGGATATAAAGGGATTCTAAAATTCTTAATTTTACATCGCTGTTGGCAGTCTCCTTAAAACACTAAAACTATCTAAGAATTCACGTGCACCACACTGTTCAGCATGCTGGCGGACTGATGCATGAGGAGGATTGCCCAATATGTTTCCCGCACGGAAGCTCCTCCCACCGTGCTGCCATCTCTTCGACAATGATGGACAATCTTGACTCTCCAAGCCAACCCCTTACCTTTCCCCACAACATCCCCGCTCTCCTAATTTTGTTCCTCACATCGGCTTCCGCTCAAATCCAACTGCCCAGAACTTGGATCCCCTTCCCATCTTCCGTCCCGAATTCCAAATTCTCCTCCTTATCCTCGTTACACCTCTCCTCCCATCTGCCCATTATCTGCTTCACCGCCCCCACTCCCCCCTCCACCTCCACGCCTCTCCTATAATAGCCGTATCGTCCGCAAAGAACGCCGACATATGATCACTCCCCTCGTCTCTCCACACTTCTCCCACCTACCTTCCCCCGCAAAACGATCCTCCCAGCATCCACCTCCACTGCACTCCTCCTTTCCTCCCTCTGCGCCTGCTTCATCACCGCCTGGTGGCAGATATTAAAGAGCACCGGTGAAGTTCAACACCCTTCCCTTGGCTCCCTCGCAGGTATCCACGGCTCGCTTAACCTCTCCTTCCCCCTCACCCTGTACTCCGTCGCTTCATGTAAATCCACAAGCGAATCCAGCAGTCTCCCCCTCAACCCTTACCTTTCCAATAGTTTCCACAGAGCTAGTTTGTTCACCCTACGATACGCCTTCCGTGGGTCAAGCAATCTTGCCACCAGACCCGCACCTCTCCCCTCTCTCCCCCTACCTCCGCACTCACCCTCTTCTTCCAGTCACTCTCGTCCTCCTGGATCCTTATCATCATCTCCGTAACATCCGCTGTCGATCTCCCCTTCCTAAATCCCCCTTGATTCTCGTCCAACAACCCCATATATTCCACCCACCACCCCAATCTCTTTGCTACCACTCTAGCCAACACTGCTCTCCATTGCCAGCAGACACACTCCCCTATAGTTATTCCTATCCTCCCGATCACCCTTCTTAAATAAGGGAACTATTATCCCCCCTCCAACGACTCCTCCCATCTGTCCGCCCTCGTCTCGAACATCAACTGCAACATCCTAATCACCCTCTCCCTCAACTCACCACACGCCATCCTCACATACCCTACTCTTACTCCATCCTCACCCGGCACCGACTCTCTCATCTCTCTCAAGGCCTCTTCCACCTTCTCCCTCGTGATATCCTCATTCATTAGCTCATTCGCTTCTTCCGTTTTCGGCCTCCCTTGCAAATCCTCTACTGCCTGAACCACCCCACCAATCACTCGCGGCTCCACCTCAGACCTATCCTTTGATACCTCCTCAAAATGCTCCTTGACTTCTACTCCCCTAATTCTTGTTCCCTCCTGAGCTTTCTTCCCTCTCGTCCCTAACCTTCTCAGAATCTTAAACATATCCCCGATGTGTCCCCTCTCGGCTGCATCCCTACACTCCTCTAACACTCCCTGCCACCATTCCCTCTCTATCCGTCTAAGGACTTCCCGTAATCCCCCCCCCCCTCGCCACTCTCACCTCTCTTCGCGCCTCCAACTCCGCCTCCAACCTCTCCCGTCTTCCATGCCTCCTTCGTCTCAACTCCTTATCTGTCCCACCTTCTGCTTCTTCCTATTTCTCTTTCTCACCGTTCTCCTCACTCTTATCACTCCACTCTTCCACCTCCTCCTCAAGTCTCTCCATCCACGGACTCACCGTCCCCTTTTTCTCCTCCCCACACACCTCTCTTGCCGACTTTACCATCACGGTCGACAACCGATTCCACTCAGTGTCTCTCATGTCTCCAATCTCACACCACTCACCTTCTTCCATCTTTTCTCTCGTTCTCCTCTCATATTCTCCTCTCTTTTCTTCATTTTTCAGCACGTACCACTTCATTCTCGGCACTCCCCTTCTTCCTCGCTCCGTTCTCTACCTTCTCTTCCCAATACTCACCACCATCACCTTTGGTTTGTGATCCGACAACACCCACTCCTCTTCCGTCCTCATTCTCCTTACCATACGATGTCTATACCTCCTTTTCACTATAAAACCATCCCTCATACCATCTCCCATACATCCTATTAAACTACGTTCCACTCTTCGCATGTCTCACATAGCTGTTAGTATAAGCTAGTTCATGCTCCTCGCACTAGTTTATAAAATCCCTTCCCGCCCGACACTGTCGGGACCACCTGGTGCGGGCCCAGAGGGCCCTCGCCTGAGAAAAGTTCTATGGAGGTTTCCGTGGCGGGTACCCACGGTCTCCTCCGCTGGTGGTGGGGGGTGTCCTGCGCGTCCTCTCTCGCAACTGGACCGCACACTGCCCCCCGCCTCTTGGTGGGTCTTTTGGCGCCGTCCGACCGCCGTCGTCGCGCTCACCGCTGGCCCCACGAGGATGGACCCCAACCGGCCAGCACCGTCTTCATCTACCACGCTCAGGAGAATCATCACCAAATGCCTCACGCCCGACACCGTCGGGACCACCTGGTGCGGTCCCAGAGGGCCCCCGGCTGAGAAAAATTTTATGGAGGTTTCCGTGGCGGCTACCCACGGCCTCCTCCGCTGCTGGTGGGGGTGTGGTGCACGTCCTCTCTCGCGATTGGACCGCACATTGCCCCCCGCCGCCTGGTGGGTCTTTTGGTGCCGTCAGGCCGCTGCAGTCGCGCTCTCCTCTGGCCCCACGAGGATCGGGACCCCACCTGGCCACCACCATCTTCATCTACCACGCTCAGAAGAATCATCATCATCACCCTCACCCGCCTACATGCTGAGCAAAACAACCATCCCATCAGCAGGAATGACGTTTTCATCATAGACTCTTCCAATCCCACCGAGCTCACAACATTAGAGTTCCTCCACATCCATAAAACCAAACCCAGCCTTAACATTATGACCTACGCTGTACCACTTCATACTATCCACACATAGCCTCCAATGTGCAGATTGTACAAGAGCTGACATCCAGCTCCTCCACGCAGCTTTCTTCATTCGCTTTTTAGACCTCCCCCGACAACATCCTTGCTCCCCTTATTGATTAGAAAATAAATAAATTTTGTTTTATAGGTTGTAGGCAGTGATGGGCACTAAATACATCAAAGTATTTAAATACTAAATACTAAATACATCCGTAAAATGTAATTAAATACTAAATACTAAATACATTTTTGAAATGTATTTAAATACTAAATACT
>LQNS02000392.1:0-12892 GCA_001587735.2 Parhyale hawaiensis
ATTGTGCCAGTGACTCTCAGCAGACCATAATTATGTATAACTCTCTGATGCTAGTGTTTAGTATTATTCTTAAGTTAGTTTTAATCATGAAAACCTCAGGCGCTGTGTCATAATCTTGTCGGCCACAGTACCTTATGAGAAAAATAAATGATTTTATTATTTTTATTATTATTATAATTGAAAATCTTAACAGACTTTAGCAGGAATTCGGAGTTTTGATGCTGACATTGCACTATTTAGGGCCTTAATTATGTCTTTCATAACGTAAAAAATCGCTCAGAGTTGCCTGCATACATTAATAACTCACGCAAAGTAGCAAGTACCGCATCTGAACAAAACTCAGCGAAATAGTTAAGGTAAAATTTCCTTGGACGCTTTCGAATTCAAGATCTTCTGTGATGAATGTGTTTTCTCCTGTTAATTTTGTTATCTCATTGGCGCCAGTACTGCGACTTTCATACGAACAAGTGTTGCTACATTGTTTATGCATAACTGAGAGAGTAATCTGATTATAAACTTCATTTTTATTTAATCCTTTAGTAGAAAACTTGATGAGATTGAACAGAATTATATTTCCGGCTAATACTGCGAACTGTACGCTAACTTGAAATAATTAACATTTAAAGAATTTACGAATTTTACATTTCTGTGGTTCAAGATATACAGATACACCCTGAGTGAAGTCTTGAAAGTAATCACTGAAGTGCAAAATTCTTGATCAAGGTAAGTAAATAATGGAGGTACACTAAGAAACTTTTTTTTCGGTTTTCAATTCTATCATACTATAGCTGCTAAGTTAATGCATTCCTATTAAAGGGACGAAGAGCAAGAACGTTCTCTGTTCATGATTGGTTTCACAATGACGCATTGCATGACTTGTATAACGATAATACCGTACCAGTACCTAAACTGCTGCGGACACGAACTGAGGTGTTGATTTGCCAAATTACCTATAAGGCGATATTGCTGCACTGCTTAATTCCTACGTGAATTTGTGCACAAAGGATTAGAGGTATTGAATGGCCAATGGTTCGTTTGCTTCATAACTGCCCATTTCAAAATAACTGCATCTCGACTGAAACGGCGACTCGAAGGAGCAGAAGCGTTGACTGGCCAATTAGAGACCCCAAACGTGGTTTCTTTAACGCCTCTGTTTGTTTTCTGTCTCGCGTGAATGATTTTATTCGCTTCCTTCTGCGGGGAAGTTTGCGCGCGTGCTTTCTATTAAAGTAAAAAGNTGGCCAATTAGAGACCCCAAACGTGGTTTCTTTAACGCCTCTGTTTGTTTTCTGTCTCGCGTGAATGATTTTATTCGCTTCCTTCTGCGGGGAAGTTTGCGCGCGTGCTTTCTATTAAAGTAAAAAGGGTAATGATGAGGACTGCAGAATACCTGAGAACTTGCTCTATGATTCATCACATTTCGTTTCGGAGACAAAGACAAGTTACTCTAAATATTTCATAAACAAAAACCGGAACGTTAAACCAGTTAAAAGCATATAAAGCTCGACTGGAATGCAGAAACCTTTATACTCGCTTTCTAGAATGGATCCCTAGTATTTGCAAACTATGCATTATTTACGCAATTACGCATTTTTGCATGTTCACGCCCAGTTTGTCTACTATACTGACGCCATGAGTTATTTTCTTCACGTATTTCTGTTAGAGCATTCTGGGTAACATGTCCCGTTGGCCCTATGGATTCTGTGGCTGCAGTGGAAGTTCGTGGTTTTCGATGAAACAGTGCAGGAGGATGCAACATTCGCAAACCCCTTAATGAAATACGTTATGAATGTTGTGTACCTAATAAAATCTAAATCTAAAGTGTGTTCTCACCTTTAAGGCGCGAACGCACTGCCAATATTATAGACAATGTTCAGGACTATTGAAAATATACTGAGAATGTGTTCCGCGTATTGACAGAAATCTTGACAACACCAAAACTGATTCGAAATCCCACAATGATTGGGCGGAGTCTTTGAACCCTGGGATTGACGGACACTCATGTATTGATAATCTGAACGCAACTAAACTACAATATTGACAATATCTTATTGAAAGTGTGATCCGCATACCGTCATTACCCAAAACTGTCCATAAATATATTGACAATGTATATTGGTGGTGTGTACTTAGCTTTAGAAAGAAATCCAGATATTTTCTATCGAAAACCACATGCAAGATACTTTGGGGTTATAGCTGCCATACTTGTTTTCATACACTTAACATAGTTGTCGTACTGTTCATGGAAATGTGTGATTCTATCCCTCCTCAGTATCCGTATACTCAAGAACTTCTTTCCTCCCAAGAAAGTTACTTCGGGAACTCATTGATATTTTACGCTTTCACTGCATATTTGTATATGGAATAGATCATGCAATACTATTAAAGTTCTACAACATCACTTAGTGAAGAGAACTCTATCGCTCTATGTATTTTATCTATCTACAATTAGGCAAAGTTATTCATAGCTGCCAATGTTAACCTTGGCCTGGATATAAGAAAAAGGGAACAAACATCAACCAACTTTGGCTACAACAATCCATCCATTATTCAAGTCAATTCCAGACATGGTGCAACAAAATCCCCTTCTAAATATGAAGTACTTTACCCTGTTTTGTTTCCCCCGACATAGTTAGGCATCATGCGGATGCTATATATCACGTAATAATATATCATATCATACCAAAGTTTCAATTTTCTTATATAGTTTTCTATTTCGCATTAATACTGATTGAAAAGGGTGTTTCTAGGAACACCCCCTGGAATTCCATAACTTTGCGTAATATTTTATATCTTGCTCGTGTACGAAATTATTACTCATCTATTACTCTGTGAATAGATAAAGTGCAATATAGTTTTCTTACTAATGAAGATCTCATTGTATTATACACTTTTCTTGCTTTGGAGCTCCACAGTTGCACCGCCGAGCCAAGTCTCAACAGGAATATATCCATTCCCGTTTTGGGCAATCAGCTCTCCATATCCCAGCGCAATTTTTACCGCCTGTTTACACAGATAGACCTTACAGCTCTTTGCATTTCGCTGCTGTTTCTACAATTTTATTTTCAATGTAAAACTTTTCACCGAGCTCGGTAAAGAGAAAACGACTTGGATTGAGCTCCTTCAGTTATCGTACTAACAACTTTAAAAATTCTAACCATTGCCAGGAATATGCGGACACGGACCAATTGCCGTAACTTTCGTATCATATGCATGACGGAGCTCACGTGGCTAACTTTTCGCTAGAGGTTCATTCTTCAAATTAGTGTGGTCTTTTTGCTTAAGAAAACACGGTGACGTTAGCGGACCGTGAAGCGCCACGCTGCTGCGTTCGTGCCGAGGTGATACTGCGGGAAGTAGCTCAGAGATGTCCGGGCGAGGGACTGAACTGTTGATATTAGTAGATTGGTGACGGCAGTAGGGTAGACGTGCACCCTTAAAGCTAAACTGTTCCTTCAAACCTTCAATATTCTGTGATGAAGAGTACAGTAATAACGAAGAAGAATATGTGAAGGTAGAAAGCAATAAGGTAGTAAAGTAGAAGTTAGAAAGCAGTAAGGTAGTAAAGTGGAAGTTAGAAAGCAGAAAAGAGGAAGATTTCACACGGGATTAACTTCAAGCAAATGCTCACATCAAGGCAAAATGTTGACGCTTTTGATTGCTCTCATTGTGTTATTAAATTCACTTTGTCTATTTTCACCTTTATGTAGACGTTTGTTCGAATTTATGTGCGTAGCTCTTCTTCTCATTCTACTTCTACCTTTAGTTATATTTGTCGTTGCTTTTCTTTTTACTTCTTCGATACAGAACATCGACGTGATCAAACTCTGCACCAGCTCTGATCTTAGCACATTGACGGCACCAGATTGGCCGTAGATCACGGTTGCGTGTTACAGATTGGCAACGTCTCTAGATAACACTTAGAGCACTGGTACTCAAGGTAAATTCACACTCTATAGACAGTAAAGAGACAAAAAATATCGTATAGACAGTAAAGCTATATAAAATATGATCGTGGTAAACTGCGGACGTTGCTAAGTTAGATCCAGATAGTAAATATGATCATGGAAGATTGGAGGCATTACTATAGGCAGGCATGGGGAAGAAGCAGTGATGTTCGTACAATGTATTTGGAAGGGAAATGTGATTTTAGCGTAGTGGTGATATGAGTGTTCTCAGTAGATTGAGGACGCTGCTTTCCTCACTGAGCATAAGATGAATCAAAGGCCATAGGGTTAGGGTATTAGGTTCGTTCGTCCAATGTTATAGGGAGCAGCGCGCCCCAGGGGGATTTTGTAGGTTACCTTACCCATTATACTCTGTTCATTTCATCAAGGCAGTTCGATCGTGGTCACATTCCTCTAAAGCGTCACCAATTCTGTGGGGATTTCTCTATATGCAGGTAGTGGGCGCGACTAAGACATGGGCCGAACAAAATCTCAGAAATGCCAATCAAATTGGCAACGCTGTAGAGGAATTTGACTACGACCGAAATGCCATGATAAAATGGACAACGTATAATCAGGCCTTCAGGACATACAGCATGTCTTTCGGGTCCACTTTGCTTCCTTCCGTTTTCATACTCCATTGATGTTTTTTTCTGTTCTTCCTCTATTTTTCTGACTTGAAGTTGCCATGTGCTCTGATCCACCTTCGTGTATGGGTTCCCCATTTCTGTCGACATACTACATATCCCTTCCTTTTCCTCTCTTGAATCAGCATGGTTGTGTTGAGGAAGGCTTGAACAACTAATATAATTGCACCCCGTGCTCCACTATTAGCTGGAGATGTTTCAAATCAACACAGAACTCAAAGAAATATTTTGTCTTTTTCTCTATAGTTCTAACAATATATCTCTGTCCTCTATTGAGTTTATTAGGTACTATACGTGAGTAGAACCGAAATGATGCTCAATAAAATACGACGTTTCATCCTTTTATTTTCATTGATGGGCTTTAGTGGTAAAAGTTTGATGATGTGGCCTCCATTTTCATCCCATTTCAACCGAATCGAGAATTAGTGGGAATTCTAAAGCAGGCTCTTTTAGATGTTGGCAAGCAATACGCATCCAAAGAAGACTTCTGGAAAGCGATTAAGTCGGCTGCACGCTAAATCCCTTCATCTCAAGTAAAAAAAAAAAAAAATTACAGATTCTGTGGATACAAGAATTCAACTTGTGCCAATTTATAAAGTGAGAAATTATTTTCATTATTTAGTTTCGTATCACAAAGGTTTTATCTATCAATGAGCTTGATTGTCCGTATAATAGTTTTTCCAACTCTTTTCAAGATAGAATTTTCGTTTAAAGTCTTTTTTTTTTGTATACCTCAATACTGAGCAAAATACTGTCGCGTTTATAAAATTAGAATGACTTTGAATAAGATGATCATAATTGAAGATAAGTCTTAATTCGATAACTCAAATATGTTATAGAAGCATCAGGCTTTTCCAATAAATAATGAATATTTTATGTTTAAGAGATTACTTAAGTTAATATAGAGTGGCACGGAGTGGGTGATAATAACAACAACTGGATCCCCGTGAGGGCACATGCCTCCGTCATTCAAGGCAACGGTGACGAAAAGTTCAAATTGATTCTGAAACTATGATTTTCATGGTATTAACACCATGATCTAATCATTTGTGCCTTTTGACAGTAGTAAGAGCTCCTGTAATTTTTTTAAAGATCCATTCATAACTTTTCGAGTTATGTTGCCAGCATTGATTGTGACGAACATTAGTCAAACACGCAAACAGAACAACTGATCACCATCAAAATTTGATCTTGTGAGTCTTTTAAGATTTCTAACAATTCCCGTGAATTTCATAGAGATCCGTTCATAATTTTTTGAGTTATTTTGCTGACAAATATTAAATCAAACACAGAGACAAACAATTAAATGAATCAACAGATTATTACATAAGTTTGGTGATTTACTCTTTGTAATATACCTAACAATTCTAATAAATGCCTGAAAAGTCCGTCCATAACTTCTTGAGTTATGGTACTAAGAAAAAAGAGGCAGACATGCAAACACACGGTTGAACGGATCTTCACCAAAAGTTGATAATTTCCTCCTCCTCTCATGCCTAACAATCCCTGTAAATTTCGTTGTGATCCGTCCTAAACTTTTTAAGCTTTCTTTATGACAGATAAAGAGACAAACAGAATAACAAATGAACAAACAGACAGATAAGCACGACAAAAACCTAATCTCATTAGCAGAGGTAATGAGGACGTAGCTAGGGTAAATTCAGAGTAATAGTAAAACTTGCAGTGGCAAGATAGTCCAGTCTTTGACTCAGACTCGAGTATGGGAGTTCCAGTCTGTTTGCTTGAAAAGCGAGTTCTTGCGGAAGCTTCTTTTACTGAGTTTGCATTTCCGGCGTTCGGACGCTATTGCAGGGGCACAGACTCAACTAGAAATAGGGATGGTGTGGGGTGGGATCGCACTTGTGTCACTTAAGCCATCCGTCTCTGATATGCTATATCTCTGTGGTCAACTGCAGCCGTGCATTCCTCTGGGGCAGTCGTGTTACGAATATTGTGCTCTATGTATGGTTATATTCTCAATTAATTAATATTGCTAGGTATTCAACGGCGTAAATTATTCTTTTTTTTTCTTCGTTATTATGAATTTATTTCTCATATACAGGCTGTAGTAAAACTATACTTTTACGAGCACTTAGAACAAAGTTTTCAAAAGTACCTTCCTTTCTTTAAGAAAATCTGAGTATTAAACTCTAAAACATTGAAGCTTTGACGCAGCCTATGACAGTAAGATACATGACAACAACGCAGCTGCTCGCTGATGTTAGAAAGAGCGAGATAAGCGATCGCTTTGTATACAACAGTTTCACGGCAAACAACCGGAGACTGTGAAACCTTTATTATTTTGGTGGGAACTCTTGAGAGCGAGGCCAAGGTTCAAAATCTGTTATGGCTGTTCGGGTTGAGATGTAGGGATCTTTGTTCACACTTTGTAGAGCTGCAGGACAAAAAAAAATGTTTATCGGGGAAAAGCTTGAAGGTTCACACTTAGATCGGGTTCGAAGAGGGTAGTCAGTCTGAGTTTGAAGGAGTTAGTGGAAGTAACACAGAGCTTCTATCCTTCAGGAGGCACGTGTCTGTGCCCTCCCCCGTGTCGGTGAGACTCATGTTTGATTTCCCCGATTCTGATCCGTGCTGCAAACGGAATTATTTTGGCTCCTCTCTGGGTATGGGCCTCTAGCCTTCTCCGAGCCAAGTGTTTTGAGATAGCACGCAACTGCACCTTTTGCATCACTGACGGCATGAGTGCTAAAGTAGTAATTTCAGTCCCCTATGTGACGACAGGGCTTCGCCTTTTGCGCCAGTCAGTGTACTTGTTATCAAAAGCACGCAGTGCCACTGCTTATCTTCGAAATGGACGCGAATCTGTTTCTGCAATACATCATTCGGAATTCTTCAAACTACTTACGGTGGTTCATCTACGTCGTGAACAAGGCTCCTGTCTGGGATTGGGTCCAGCATACTGCCGTCAACGTGTAGTGACACCACTGTGAGATGATATATAACTGCTCAGACTCCATGTCACAAGTTCTCGCGGGGACTTTGAACAGCTGCTCAAAGATCATGCAACGAAATTTAGTTCTTCTTTTTGACATAATCTTCTCTACGTTTTGAAATGATTTTGCAGGAGCATCGGAAGTGAATTTAATTTCCCCATTTTGAGGCGATCTACATTACCTCCGTACATAATTCTACCGAAGGATCGTGCTACGGGTTTCAACGTAATCTTCGGAACGTCTGTAATATTTCTACTTAGAAAATTGTGCAGCGTGTCAACGTTCCAAATTGGTTATGATCTTCGCAGCGAAAATTGCAAAATACTCGTGTGGGGAATCTTCGTACGCCGGGTTTGTACTCGAGAAAAAAATTTGAAAGAAAAGGAATATATGTCAACAGATGTGAATTCTATAATCTAAGGGTCAAGCTATGAAAAAAAAAATGGAAAAATGTGAGATATCTTCAAAAAAATAGGATAAGTGAGACGTAGACTAAGATGTGTTTAGTTAATTGCGAAAAAAATTGTATTAGACGGTGCAAGCTAAACAAAATGGAAAAAGAATGCGTAACCACCAGGAAGATGAGTAGCGTAAGTGATGTTCACTAAAATGTGCGCAGGAAATTGCGGGAGTTTCGTAATAGACCGTGCGAATTCGATCCTAAATTTCAAATTATAAGCTTATAATGCAACGACACGTATGGCCTTCTTTATGTATCGGGAGATGTTCGGGCCACAGCTCTCAATGGATGAAGAGGTGTCTTTCTCAAAAAATTCTCACTTAATTAATATTTGCCATTTATTTAATGCATGGTAAATAATCTTTAACGTTGTTGCCAAGTCAAGTGTTGTGATCATTCTCTTACTAAAAAACGTGAGTTGTGTTTTCGCCAGGGCCTCCACAACTCTTTTATGTTCTGAAACGGAAGTTCCACATCATAGGTGGACGAGGTACTGTTTTTATTCTCACGATACTCATTTAACTACGAACAATATTTATTTGTCAAAGGCTTGAATTTTCCGATGGTGCGTTGGGTTCAGCATTAAGAGATCAAATTTAAAAAAAATTTTGTTTAACTCTGTTTTCCCCTGCATAATCCGTCTATTTGTTGCCAAGCGAGATGTATAAGTATCTCAGGATGTTTTACAAAATTTCAATGATGCGTAATTTTTTTGACCTTTTTATCTTGTTCAAATTTCTGTCTCTCTCTCGATTACAATAAATTATTTCATTGCTTATCGTGTGTTTCATTTAGCATCCTTGTCAGAACTCGTAAGTAGTAGTTTAAGATGTTTATTTTTCATTTATTTTATTCATTTGACAATTTCAATTATTATTATTTACATTAATTTGATTGTTCATTTATATTTTGCAGGGGAGGTCGCCCGCCTCTCCCAAATTATGGCGTCAAGTGTAGATACATATAGATATATATACCAACGACGTCTCAAAACGCCGTAACAGTCGGGTGTATATCTGCAGCACGAACCAGTGCCTGTGGATCTCCGACTTGAGGTGTTCGGTCAAATTGACTTTATCCTTGCCTTAGTAGGATGGTCTTGTACAGTGGTAGATTGGGGAAATTGCTTTGGTAGATTGAGAACAGTAAGGGTTGCCCAGTCAGTGTAGCGTGAGGAGTGATTTGCTAAGATTGGAGACATTGCCACCTGCAACAGTAGAAGGGGAATAGGAGGTATAAGGGTGAGTGTGGTAGGTTGGAGGTATCACGAGATCGATTTGGACGAGGTATGGCGATGTTGGTAGATGGGTGTCAGCTTTGACGACGTATCCATACCATCTTAACGTGGCATGTCTCCCATGGCAACAAACTCTACCAGTCATGCTCACACACCCCGGTTACCACACAATGTCCACCATGACCCCTCGAGTGTCATTACCTCCTGACAAGCCCCAGTACGAGCTCGCCACGTCTTGGCTACGCAAAAGAGCGCCGGCGGCAGCGGCCTAAGAATAGCTGCAGGGCGTCCCGGCGCTTCCACATGCTGCTGCTACTGCTCCTGCTCTGCCTGCAATGGTACCCACTTGCTACTGTATCTCTAACGCACGTGCCCCTGTCTTTACCTTTCTGGAGCTTACTGGAGCCATTCTGCTGTAGGGTTCTGCTGCAGCAAATGGGAACTGATCACTTCGAACAGTTAGCTTGAATTCTTATCGGTATAGTTTCTAGTTTTCAGTTACATTGTTTATAAACTAAATAGCTAGTTACTCTTTTCCCGTGGCCCATATGTAGGTCACTGAACCGATGCAGTTACCTTTTTTCAGTTACTGTAACTGATCATTCCTTAGCTAAGTCTAGCGCAGCTTACTGAAATAACGTTTTTACAGCTGAAATATTTATAAATAGTATTTTCTCTGTCGTGGCTCCAGCAATAGTTTGCTAGATTGATAAAGTATGTATTAAAAAACTGTAGTGTCTATGAACCGTTTACTTTTTAATGTGAGGCCTGTTTTAAAGCATTTTACTAGTTAATTAATACCTTTTTTGAACTGTTATAGCTGAGACACTAGCCGCAGAATTAGATCCCGCCTTGCTTACCAGATCGTTACAGTTGTTACTCATCTACAGGACGGCCTTCGAAAATGTAGTTCGTCCTTCACCCTCTGGCACCTAGGGAGACAATGCGTCCACTTTTGTAGCTTCGCTATTCCTACATAAATTGATGCTAAATGTTGACATTGGAGGTCTACTTGGGGGTGTTGTAGTTTTCGTAGCTGGACCACAACTGTTGTTATGCTAGTGTAACTAGTAACAAGTGTAACGGTAAAGGGTTAGTTGGGTGTATTGTGGCCGTCGAGGCCCGAGTCACAGCTGTTGCTTAGTTATTGAAGGGCTACATTAGATTGGGTGACAAAATGAAGCTTTTGAGGTTTTACTTTTTCGAAACTTCAAACATACTGTAAGCTGTGGCTTTATTTCTCTGAATCGTATTGCAATGTCAAGCCCGCTGCAGACGATAATCTTCTGTCCTGTGTTTTCACTTCACCGCGTTCGAATATTTCGTGACACGACTGTCTGTCTACCAATAGTTTTGATAAAATGTTTACCATTGTATTCTCTAATTTCGCTAGTGTCACTAGTGCAGTGTCTAGTGCCTTTTCAAACTTTTAGCGAATGTCTCCTCAAAAAACAGTGCTCTTCTTTGTTGTTTACACAGACACAGCTACGCATTCGAACGCGGCGAAGTGAAAACACGGGACAAAAGACTATCGTCTGCAGCGGGCTTAAGAAGCGACGTAATTACGTAGAGCCTACTGAAAACTCCATTTTACGGAGCAAGATTAAGTTTCTGCAAGTCACAAGAGTAACCAATATTAAAGGTCAACGCTTGAAACTCAATTCAGTGGGTCAAAGCCCTGCAGTGCACCTGCTGGAAGTTTCAAACAAATCAAGCCTTGAACGCTTGCTTTCGCTGCCCAATTGAACACGCCCTATATTATTGCACACTCTTTGCAGAGATCTAAAAGGGGTTTATCTTAACTTACGAGACCGCTCTAGCGAGTGTCATTTAGTTTCTTTGTTTGGTTATTATTTTCCCTGTTACCGTTGCTAATGTAGCTGACTGCAGAGTTACAAATTCAGTTGTTGAGTAACGATTTTTCTGGTTTTAGTACTTCGCTTTACTTTCAGCAGCATGCTCACAAATACAGATGTCTGTAGTAACTTAGGTATTTTCTTATTGACACTGTCTGATCAAACTTACCAGATCCTCTTTCCAGCTACAGTGTAATTGATGAGGTTTGATTTCTGTCAGCTGCACTATATAATATTATGCGTGACACAGCGCCGGTATTGTGTACAGAGGTCCTCAATTCAAGCTATGATTCGACTCTATGCAGCTATTTACGCATCTAAATTGAGATGTATCTTATTTTTGGATGAGAAATACTGTTGTTTATTATCACCCACGAACAATGTGAGAGAGGTGTTAATGTCTTAGTTGCAGATTTATACATATATATATATATGTATATATTTGCTTGTTCACCCAATAAGTGGTCGAAGGAGTTGAGCAATGTTCATAATTTTTGTAGGGAGTTTATTGGGATGACCTAGATGTGACCCATGCCAAAAAACTAGAGCTAACTGGCCGTAAAATATGACGGCGTTGCATTTTCCTTTACCGCGGCAGATCGTCTCGCGCCACGAGGCCTCTCATTTTTCCTATGTTATTATTAAGAGCGCAGGTGAGCCCAGCGCCAGGCTTCTTTTCCTATGTTATTATTGAAGAGCTAACCTCTGGGAAGGAATGGGGATGCGCACTAGCCTCGTTCATCAAAAATAACTTCGTTGAATTTGCCCCTCCCGCGGGTGTTGGTCTTACGCCACCGAGGCCTACTAGTTGAGCAATGTTCTGTATGTATACTTGCTCTACTCATGCTGTCTTCGCTGCTCCGCAACATTTTGTCAATGATAAAATCGCATTGTGAAAGTGCAAGTATTTGTCTTAAAGGTGGGATCAGTTGTGAATGCGAGGATTTATTATTGTTTTCAAATTCATGCATACGATATGAGATCATGGCTCCAGGAAATTTCCTGTTCACATGTTGAACCATGTTTCTGATCTCAAGTTTTGAACATGAATGTTGTTTCTTACAAAGATTTTCAACTGTTGAATGGTTTTTAAATATTTAAAGAAGAGTATGCTACGTATGCGTCATATTTCGGTAGATACGAAAAAATCTGTAGTTGATCGTTAGCCAACGTTGCCTGTACTCGTATTTGTTTCATGCAAGAATGATATGCTGAATTCTTCCACTCAGTAGCGAATGTGACTCTAATCTAAGCTACTCTGATCTGTGCTTCTACCATGGCATTATAATACCATAATACCTCTGCCAAAGAAATTATGTTCTGCTAGAGGGTATGTGTCTCCGTTATTCTGACTGTTAGCAACATCATTGAAAAGTTATGGACTGATCTTCATGTATTTTACAAGATCCCTTTGGGCAAATACTTGTCAATGCGTAAACGTGTTTTACACTCTTTGTTTTGGAGTATTTTAGAATTCCTGCGCTTGAGACTGCTGTGAAATAATGCCAATATTGCTTCCCGTTTCTCAACTCGGTGTAAGGTCTTACCTTATATTGGCCTCTGCATGTACCAGAATCTGAGAACTCAATATCAAGTAAGGTTTTCACTTCCCTTGCTCGTAATATGCAAGGTTCACTGACCCACTCTGTTCCTGACTTAAAAATACCTCATCTACCCTCGGCAGGCGGAGGTAGCTTCCTCTTCTACCTTGCGCAGTAACCATCTACCTCGGGGCGGTCATTGCCCTGCGTCTACAGCCTTCAGTCTACCCCTACTCTAAATTTAGAGGAT
>LQNS02000393.1:11031-24174 GCA_001587735.2 Parhyale hawaiensis
TCAGATGATTGGCAAAAAAAATTATGACCTGTGAGTGAATTTTATTACTTTTTATGACTTTTTTTATGACCAACCAGTTTTTATTACTTTTTATGACTTTTATGACCTAGTAGACACCCTGTTCTCTATACTTAGTCCAATGTTGCAACTGCAATCACGTGGTCAATGGGCTCAACAAATTGCAAATTTAAATCTGTCAGCCTGTCGCACAAAACTGTGCTTCAAGGCTAAGGGTGCCGGCACATCAAAAGCAATTCAGCGAGAAACTGGCAGTTTTTGAGAAGCATGGAATGCATTGGAGCGCGCACACAGAACAGTGGCCTGCTCAACTACCGCTGTTCGGTGTGCGCGCTCCAATGCATTCCTGCTCCTCAAAAACTGCCTGCCAGCTTCTCATTCAACTGCTTTTGGTGTGCAAGCACCTTAACAGGTTGAGTGAGGCTGGGACCTCAGTATCTGCCCATGCAAGGGATGGTTCCATCCCAAGCCAAGAACGCAGTGGAAAGCGCCAAATAAGCTAAGTAACTGATAGGCATCCCAGGAGACATAATAACTGCACAGGCTGCTCCAAAAAGGAAGTGGCCAATATTATCCATCAGATACATGTCGACTACCATCTCTCCTAATATATTACATCAATGAGAAAGGTTTCGAGAGCCAAAAGGTTGAACTGGAGTCTGGGGGAGCGAGAGTCAACAAGGTCATCATGCGACGCATCCCGCAAATGGCAATAGGTAATATTTCCGTGGGCGGCATATATGGGCACTCAGCAATTACAGGTATGTATTGAACTGTTCAAGGAGTGGCGCAATTTTCGAAAATAAGACCAGTAGGACAAAGTGAGCACGAAAAACAGATGTAGTGACGGACTAGCTAAAGGCTAAAGTAACCTATAGGGTCCTTCTGGGGTCGCTGCTCCCCGTAACATAGGCGAACTTAAACTAACCTAATCCTAAGGCCCATCCTAAGCCCTCTGGGTGACAGTAGGGGTACAGTTACAACATTCTTTAGTTTTCAAGTAGCGTTAGATGATTGAAATCCAGGTCACAACAAACCCTTTTTTGGGGGCTAAGGTAACCCAACCACAGTTATGAAGTTGCAATAGTTCAACAGGCCTCAACTCATCGTACTCTGTGGGGTACACTCACCTCTGAATGATCATCTCGAACAAGGTGCATCTGAGGGTGGGGCGTCGAAGAGAGAGCACAAGCAGACACCTGGTGTACAGCAGCAGCTGGTGGGGGTGTCGCTTGTAGTAAGGCCTCGTGTTGCAGGCCTGCTGCAGGAGGATACGTTCACTCAAGGGAACTTTGGAATGTATAGAAACAATTGTGTCCAGGGCGCACTGGGCCACGGCGATGGTTGATTCTGCCACGGCGTGCGGATTGACACGAAGCAAGTGATCTGCTTCATTCACATCTGAAAAAAAAAAATGTGAAGTAAAATGTCGATACAGAACAATACGATCAACTTTAACAGCCTAATAATAGTAATGTGAAGTATCTCTGCTGTTAACTAGAAAATAAGATAGGGGCGTCATTGCAAAAATTGAGAACTACAATCAATAACAAATATAAAGACCAGAGCTGCCCGCATCTTGGAGGCACACTACCATAAGCGCAGCATTAATTAGCGACATGATTAGTGTCGTCAGTTGTTTTCTGCGACGCCGACAATGTCTTGGAAACTATTTTACAAAAGGCGATTATTTACGTAAGGATTGTAAACCGAGATAAGTTCCTGTTCAAAGTCGCTTTGTTCAATTAAAAATTTTTACAGATATTTAATCAATAAGCCGTCGTTGGTAGGAGTGAGCCACCAATGAGCTATAGGTACTGAACATAGTCTATGGTATTGTCGTAACAATTGTAATTTTGTAAAAAACAATTTTCCCCACCGAAGCCTCTACTACCGTGAAAATAGATTAACTTGTACCTACTTGCCCCAGGAATAGACAGGAAACGAGGTACCTACCATATATATCTGCCAGTTCCCGATCATGTATTGAATACATAGCTAACTGCTTCCTCCAAACATTAAAATACATTTCTTTCACGTCAATCGCGGTTCAAGGTATTTGAATTTAAAGAAAAACTGTGAAAAAATCTCCACAGGGAGCCACAAATGCCAAACACATGCATCCGGCAGAAGCAAGGCTATCCCATGCATTTGTTATCAGTCTTCCTCACAGCAAACTTGAAATAACTATTTTTACCTCCGCCAAAGAGGGTTTTTGATGTAGTTTGTATCTTTGTCTGTTGCAGCAAACTCAAAACAGATAAGAGCGGATTTTTCATGAAACTTGCCAGAACTGTTAGGAACGTAACAAGCAACGTATGATTAAATTTTAGCGATGGTCCAAGTTAAACACAGGATTCTAGACCATTTAGGAACTTTTGTTAGCGTGAAGTTGGTTGTCTGGCACAGGTTTGTGTCTCGGGGGGCGGCTGTAGTTATACCCATTAACTACAAATGACGGAAATATTAGTTTTCGAAACGGTATAAAAGATACACATGCCGCAGTTAATGGGTTAATATTTTGAATATTAGACAAGGTGTCCAAACAATAAACAATATTCAAACAAACATCAACTAGCTAAAGCTTAAAAACTTTATAGCCTATAGAGTTTACTCTCTAACGATTTTGTCAAAAATACCCATTGAAAGAGATACACGGGTGTAAACTTTTGCACATTATGTGCACTTACCCGGTTGCCTCAGTGTTGCACGGCGACAACACTGTAACCGCTAACTTTTTTTACATTCAACAGTTCATCGGGAGCAAATATATCAACATCAATGGAGGTGCTCCTGAGCTTCCCACACACTTAAAAACTGCACCAAGGCCATTATTTGATATCTGATATCCAAATCACTAATGGCCGTGGCGCCCACATCGACTGGCCGCTAAGATCTCCTGGTATACCGCCCCTAGATCTCCACTTTTGGGAATATTCGAAGAGCTGGGTGCATGAAACACCAATTCAAGTTTGAAGAAGACATCACTGCAACTATAAGCATTTGCACAGATTAGCAAAACTCAAGGTTACAGACCAACAGAGGCCATACCCCAACCCAGGTGAACTTCCAGTCCAGGTCAGTACGCTAGTAGACTACCTAACTATTGACAGAAGCTTCCGTCATCTCTGCCACTCCGGTCCCGGATGAGTAATTTTTGGTGACCTCCGCCGAATTTCAGCGCTAATCGGTCCATACTCCAGGCATCTACGAAAGCAATCAGCAATCACTGCACCAATGTTGGATTGCCTTCATGTATCGAAATGAAAAACACATCAAACATTTGTAAGTATCTAAACTAACTTTAACCTCTTTTTTTCATGCATAAAGAAGAACACAGCTGTTCTGACTTCAAAACATTTGCTTTCCCAAACAACTCATGCAGCTTCCCTCTAAAACGTTATGAGTTTCATAACCTGAATGTAGAAAAATATGTTCATTTTACTCTTCACTTCATGTTGACGTTTGCTGAAATAATTTTCGAACACCCGATATGAGATATTACAAGTTTGCTTAGCCACTGCAAACGTGTTCTTTGGGAGGCAGAAGAAGCAATAGAACATGTCGACAGATACGTGACATAAAACCCAAGCACCAGTGACTACCACGCCAGACTAAGTCAGGAAGGAAGAGGAAAAACAGAACAAAGCATTAGTAGTAGGATGAACATAGAAAGAAGCAGTCCGTGCAACAGAAAAAACGTCTTCAATTATTATTATTATATTCAGAAGTTCAGGTCCGTTTCCACAACAAAGGCGATATCACAGAGGAAGAAAGAAGGGACATGTAGTAGCTACGACGATAGACAAGTGGAGCCCATACACGATAGTGTCCCCACACAGGATCAACAAGCATGGGAACTGTAAGTCAAGAAAAATGAGGAAGACCAGATGAAAGTAAGATCAGTAGTATGAAATGGAAAGGAAGCAAAGTGGGCACGAAAGACAGACGTCCCAAAGGCCTAGCTAGCGGGTAAGGTAACCTACAGGGTCCTCCTGAGGGCGCTGCTCCCAATAACATAGGATGGGTGAACCTAAGCTAACCAAACCCTATGGCCCATCCTATGCCCCTTGAGGGGAAAACGTCCTTAAAGGCTATCTTATGGTGTAAGTAAAAACATACCCTGGGACCTCGACTTCTTACAGTACCTGTAGGATAGGTGATCAACAAAACTAAGCTTCACTAGGTAACTTCGTGTTGTGCCACACACTAATCTACTTTTTTACGATGAACGTCAGAAATAACTTTTTATTGGACATTATTTCTTTTTTATACCTAGACGTCAGCTGAGTTACTTTCAAGGAACACTCCCTGCTATACTTCTTCACTTAATCTCAATTAGCTGACATTTAATAGAACACTCCCTACCTATAATACTCAACTGTTCCTAGACACACTACAATCATTACCTGGGGCAAGCAGACTGAAGAGATGAGCCAGTACGGCTTTGCAGTGGCCAATGTGGGTGGTGACCAAAGCTACAGCAAAGTTCTGGTAAGCATTCCGGAGACTCATGNCACAGGATCAACGCGCATGGGAACAGCAAGTCGGGAAAGAAAAGGAA
Organism: Parhyale hawaiensis; assembly: GCA_001587735.2. NCBI lineage: Eukaryota > Metazoa > Arthropoda > Malacostraca > Amphipoda > Hyalidae > Parhyale > Parhyale hawaiensis. Next base: position 15,614 of record LQNS02000393.1, read on the forward strand.
GAACAGACAACAGTAAGATCAGTAGGAGTATGAAAGTGGAAGGAAGCAAAGTGGGCACGAAAGACAGAAGTCCCGAAGGCCTAGCTAATGGCTAAGGAAACCTACTCAACCCCCCTGGGGGCGCTACTCCCCATAACATAGGATGGGCGAACCTAACTAACCTAACCCTATGGTGGGACCTCAACTCCTTACAGTGTAGGATAGGTGATCAACAAAACTAAGCTTCACAAGGTAACTTCGTCTTGCGCCACAGACTAATCTGTACTTTTTTACGATGAACGTCAGAAATAACTTTTTATTGGACATTCATTTCTTTTTTATACCTAGACCTCAGCTGAGTTACTTTCAAGGGACACTACACTCCCTGCTATACTTCTTCACCTAATCTCAATTAGCTGACATTTAATAAAACACTCCCTACCTATAATACCTAACTGTTCCTAGACACACTACAATCATTACCTGGGGCAAGCAGACTGAAGAGATGAGCCAGTACGGCTTTGCAGTGGCCAATGTGGGTGGTGACCAAAGCTACAGCAAAGTTCTGGTAAGCATTCCGGAGACTCATGCTCTCGGCCAACTTCCACTGCAGCTTGAGCAGCGTCCTCACAAATCCTGAATGAGACTTGTTGAGGATAACGACGCCTAAGGTGAGCTGTTGCAGCCAAATTTCCTGAGACTCGGGTGTTTCAGCGGTCAGTTCTTCGAGCTCGGAGTTGCAGGTGGTGGCAAGTCCAGTCTCCTGCAGCCGCTCCAGCATCAGCGAGCACTTCAAGGCTCTAGCATCCATTACAGCAATCTGATGGGGGAAGAGTGCACATTAATAAGTTATATAATGCGAGTCTAGCTAATCACTACTAATAGCGTTCAGAGAAAAAAGTAAGGGATATGTAGCATGTTCACAGAAACGAGATTGTCATGCACGTTGGCATTCCCCAATGGGAGGAGTTAGAAAAGATGAACAGGGTAAATCGTGAGGAATATAAAATAGAAGGAAGAAAAATTGCCAGCACTTCCTCACAAACCTGTCATAGTACCTATCTAGCTAGGTACCTACATGATCATTGGTCAGTGTCATTGGTAACCTAAATTCACCTGCTTTTATCTTTTCGGAGGTACCCCTTCTGTTCGAGCAAGAATTCGAGATGGACATACAATGCTTGGTAAGCAAGGATAGCCGCGATGGCCAGCATCGCTGCGGACGTTGTTTGATAATCATCAACGTGTGTGGCCCACGGCATCTCCCGTCTCTTTGAAACGGTGGGGCTACTCAATTTACAAGTTATCTCAGAACATAGCTGTATAATATCATGGGTAGTAACTGTAGCAGGATTGGCTGGTTTAAACCAAATACAAAACGATGGTTTAACCCAACCAAAATTACACTTTTTGTTTTTATTCGATTTGTTTGGCTTTTGTTCATCAATATTGCGAAATAAACAATGTTACTTATAGAAATAATTACATTTTATTTACACAACAGAAAGGTTGAGTTTAGGAACCCGTTTGACTTTTGTTGTGACAGTTAGGGTCAACTATTAGTTAGGTTTGCTAAAAACCCATAACCTATTGAAGTTTGGGTTACTTCACTTCAGAGATAGCTACATTTCTAATTATATTCTTGTATGCTAGCAGCTACTGTAAATTAGAAGTAGTAGTTGAAATTGCTATTAGATAGGCTAGCTAGCGAAATCATGAGAAGGATGTAGGCATAAAGCAATTTTATTTCTAAATATTTCGAAGTGTTTCTACTTTCTAAGGTATTTCAAAGGATTTTATAGCTATTTCACCTTCTTCAGTTCATGGCTGTGTTTAAATTAGCTAGTAACTAGCTAAATCTGTCAAGTTGAATTTTTAATTTGAAGCGCTTTTCAAGTTCTTCGAAGGATTTCAGAATGCAATAATTATAAATCATAACTCCTCTGCAGTTTGGATATTAAATTTAGCAGTAGCAGATACAGGTACTTTGCCAACTGCTTTTTTCTTAACCCCTTATCTTTAAGTCATTCTTCAACATAAGGAAGTTGAAATGAAGTGACTAAGATTGATGATGATTAGGTATCTAACTACATGTTTACAAGGTAGAGAACCCTTTAAATGTTGGATTAAATTCTTAGAACTATAAAAAAACCGTTTTTTTTTTGTTTAACCAAAAAACCATGGCTTTTGGTGTAAAAAATAAAAAACATGGTTATTGCCAACTCTGAACTGTAGAGAGGGAGCTACCCATACCTATATGCTGTCCATGTTTTCAGATAGAACGAGCTGAAACACGCAAGTTACTTACATATGCCATCAGAAACTTATTCATAAACCACCATTTCCGCCAAAGGGCGATCCGCGCAGTGATGCTAGTCGGCCAGGAGGTTCGAGTAGGAATATCTTCTCTCAACTTCGGCTTTCCTCTGCCTTGAAAGGTAGCTACTGGCAGGAAAGGCGCTAAGAATAGAAACAGACACTCGAGTGGACGGCTACTTTTGTGGCCTTCCACACCAGAGACTAGAGGTGTCCCGCATACTAGGTCGGCTATCTCAATCGACAGCCCACCTCAGGGAACAGAAAGGGAATAAAGTAGAGAACCTACTTTTACAAAACTAATCTCGTCAGCAGAGAGTGCTGTACAACCCAAGGGGTCCAACAGCTTACTGAGCTCCTCAAGGCCAGGCAGAGTTGACCCAAATTTGCAGTAATTTCTTTGTGTCGAAACCAGGCGATATGGCGCAGTTTGTGGTCATTGCTTTTACACGATAAAAATGAAAGGCAAAATGGGCCTGAAGAGACTGGTTCTTTGGCATGTTTCGATGAGATTCTGAAGAAAGCCTTCTCTATACCAAGTTCAGACCCAAAAATCTTGAAAATAGTGTTTAGGGCTTATTCGGAAATTTTTGCATTTTTTTCATCCAGTTTGCTGGGGCCGCGACCCCTCTGGCCTAAACGCAAAAACCACCACTGTAACTAGCAGCTCGTCAGCACAGACACATGGCGTGGACTTTCAATGGAAGAGTGACTACTTTCTCTTTTCATATACAGTCGAACCCCGTTTACCCGGACTTCTCGGGGCGAGGGCCAGTCCGGGAAATCGGGGTTTCCGGGAATCTGGGGTATTTTCTTGGAACAAAAAACCTCAAATACCCGAACTTTTTCCAGACATTTTCCTGTCGTTCTCCGAACATGTTCCGGCACAAGAAATCACTCCCTACCGCCTTTAAAGCCCAATACTGTTATGTTTAACCATTTTCGCCCCAGGTGACAAGTGTAACTACGTACATATACATGTAGCTATGTACACCGTACAGTATGTATGTAGCTACTGTACATATATATTACTGTACAGTTTCTCTAATACTGTAATTCAAAACTAGAGAAACACTGTAGGCTACAGTACTGGTCGTAGGTACTAACTGTACTTACTGAACAGTAATTAGTACTGTACTAGTACTATTAGTACCGTACTGTATGCATAAGGAGCACGTCTTGACTGCAACCTAGCATACCTGGCCTAGCCTATCACATACCGTAGAATGGGGTAATTGAGATCATGTGGGGCAATTGAGATATAGTGGGGGTAATTGAGATCAATGATTATTGTGGCCTTGTTAGAGTACTTACACAAATCAGAACATATTTTTTAAATTTCAAATCCTGGCAGATACTTACCACAAGCCTATAGATTGTGTAAGTACTCTAACAAGGCCACAATAATCATTGATCTCAATTACCCCACATGATCTCAATTACCGCATTCTACGGTAGTTACTGTATGTCTATATGCAATTTAAAACACTAACATTTGTTAGGACATATGGTACTGCATGTAGCCTATACAACATCTCTATTTCACATCCAATGAAAACTGTTGGAAACAACATGAAGCGCAAGAAAAAATCTTGTACATACAGTACAATCATACACATTTCACACATGAACGATCATGCACAAGCGAGAGCAGCATTGCAACTGACCCTTCAGAATTTGCGTCAGATTCGGACAGACAGGCGTGCGCAGAAGTGCATTCTGTACTTCTGCGCCGCGTCACGTCTGAGTAACTGAGATTTGTCCGAAGCTGGCAAACCACATGCTCCGGGGCGTCACCTCAGTCGGAAAATGAAGCTGATCTTTTGGACTTTTTCCGGACTTTCATTGACGTCCGGAACATTACCCCATTTACTCGGACAAAAAGTTCAAGGCTCGGAAAATGAAAAAAGTTTGGGAATCTGGGGTTTCCGGGTAAGTGGGGTTCGACTGTATGTTCATCATCAATGTTAAAACAAAATTCAGAATTAGCTTTGCTTGTTTACTAAGTTGGACAGTGGAACAGTACCTCCAAGCTGTATAATGAATAACAAAATTAAAAATAAGTAATAATAAACAATGCTGTTAGCAGGCTTCAAGAGCTGGAATCTGAGTTCTGGGAAATTCCAGGAGTTGGATACTAGGGACGTTTCAGTGGTGAAGGATGGCCGCACCTACGCGCATGTTTACTATTAAGAAGATGGCGGAACCAGTGCATAGATTTATTTCTTATGTACTTTAGTCGACAGGAGGCGATTTCAGCTATATAGTTAGCTACAACATAGTAGGCACATGATAATGTTGCCTTAAAAGTTTGATGTCGCCCTGTAATATAGAAAATTTCCTACTGTGTCGCCTTAGTAACACTACCATCATTTTTATATAGCTACAGGGTGTTCGGCACTTTAGGGAACAAACTTTAACATGAGGTTAGGACCGTTAAAATAAACAATTTTTATTAAATAAAGATGCGGTGTAAAATGCTCCATTAACAAGTTACAAGGACTTAAAATTTTCATCTTCTGTTCCAAGTTTTACAAGGCACCAAAGAATAAGATGAGTTTGATTACATTCTTGAGCAGTTCAGTGCATGCAAAGGTGTCAAAATGACAAGGGAGCAAGTGTCAAATGCAGAATTAACATATAGGCCTATGCTTGATGTTAAGTAGCTACTTATTGAATGCCCAATATCCAAATTGCTGGATTTGATGTGGAGGCTATATTGCATGGCCGCCAAGCTCTCCTGATTTGACCCCCTTCGATTGCTACCTACGGGGTATATGTTACGAGCTTGGTGAGCAAAACCTAGGTTCAGGCCAAAGAAGACATCATTGGTACAATTACTGAAGCACCGGCAAAAGATGGCAAAACTCTTCCAAGTACAGTATTCAAATGTGTCAGGCAATCATTGCATCAGCATTCAACCGCTTGCATCGAAGTAGATGGGCACCATTTTGAACATCTTTTGAAATTGAGCTCCCTTTTATTTAAATAATATAATAAACTTGTTTTCCTAACTTAGCTACATGATTCAATTCCTTGCTACTCCTTACCAATGAATGTCAGTGCAATGTTTCCAAAAGTCTTAGTAACTTTTTAAAAAAAGACCTCTTGCGATAAAGAGCTATTTATGTAGCGACAGTGACCGAGAAACGTTCTATTAGGATAACCTCGGTGTAAGGTCAGAGCAGGGGTCAAAACGAGCAGGAACTGGAGAAANCGAATTTTAGTATCTGCGCAGCGTCACTTTCGGGAATTCTTCTGAAGGTCCGGAACTTCTGCCGGACTTTTCCGGGAAATGCCAAAGTTTTCCGGTATTCCGGCTTGGTTTCAGTTTCCCGGAATGTTCCGGGAATACCTCGGAAAAGTGAAAAACGTCCGGGAAAACGAGAAGTCCGGGAAACCGGGTTCCGGAAAAACGGGGTTCCACTGTAGATGGGCACCATTTTGAACATCTTTTGAAATTGAGCTCCCTCTCGTTTAAATAATAAACTTGTTTTCCTAACTTAGCTACATGTTTCAATTCCTTGCTACTCCTTACCAATGCATGTAAGTTCAATGTTTTTTCTAAAAGTCTTAGTAATTTTTTAAAAAAGCAGTTTAGACCACATTTTTAATTAGTAAGAAATGTTCATTTTTAATGGTCCTAACCTAATGTTAGTTTGTTTAAAAAAAAAAAATGCAAGACACCCTGTAGCTCTCATTTAGTAATTAGGTTTCTAGCCATAAGAAACTGCCAGCTAGTGAAAGTACATAGCAAATAAGCACTAACCTGACAGTGGGAAAAAATATACCTACTACCGTAGATAACTGAATGAAGATTTCAATCTACCAGCTAGATGTCTGGTACAAAAGTTTCAACACTATTCGAATTGTGAATTCAGCTGGTAGCTAATAGTTTAATGTATGTATGTATGCTGGGCTGCCATAACATCTACAATATTTAGTCTATTTACTTTGCGTTTGTATACTTTCACATCACTGGACAATACACTTCCACCTCCGATCAAATAAGACCTGCAATGTGAGGTACAGCAGTAGCTACTTACCAACTGCTTTCAAAAATCTTGAAAAATTTACTGGCCAGACACACAGTACATATTGTCATAATTGCAATTTCAAGATCTGAAATAAGGTCATTTCATTATCAAAATTATGAGTGATGGAGAAATGGTGTAGCAGATACACTTACCTTCTTGGTTTCTGACTCAGGAAACGTCATGCTGTTGGTGCGACTCCTTTTAAGGATAGGAGTGGTAACAGAGTTTGGATTTACCAGCATTTTCCTTGTTAGGGATTTGCACTCAGGTGAGCTGTTCCCTTGCTGAGGATTTATTGCTGTTGAAGCTTTTCTGCTGCCCAGAGAAAAAGTTAAATTAGCCACATCTTTATAGCAAGGACTTAGAAACACACCAAAACAATAGCTAGTTCTCTACTAGCAAGCAGGTTAAAATATGTAGGAACATTTAATTGGGTACATAGAATGACCGGAATGGCGGTGTAATAACCGGAATGTTGCCTAAAATCACCGGAATGTCACCCTTGTGTTAACGCAATTTTGTTCATATTACTACGGGTTGTAACCCATTTTAGAGTCCATTTCACCTTCTGTTACGCCCATTCTTCATGTATTAAAGATATTTCAAGCAATATCAACAATTTTCTCATTTAACTTGTTTAATATCTATTCCTTAAGAAATAGTTCCCTCTTTTATCGGTAAATATTTGTCTTATCCCCCACCCAAGTTATAGGATAAGAAAATGATTTCTAGCATAATTGAGGTGTGCTGAAATAGAAGATGACATTCACTTTTTGTAGAAATTAGGCAAACCAGACCTACGCCTAACCTAACCTGCCCAATATTATGAAGGGGCTCATGCCTAACTACCCGACAGTAGGGTAAAGGCACCTCAAGCCGTCACCCCCAATTCCCGTGACCCTCCTCTCAAACATATGTAATGACATTAAACTCCTAAAGCCGTGACCTCAGGGAGGTAAGGCCATCACTGGCACGGCTTTGGCTCCTGTTCACAACTTCTCATATTATAGGAAATTACAGTAAAACCCCTCTAATCCGCACCTCAATAATCCGAAACCCTCCCTAATCAGTACATCTGATTATAGTTTGAAATGCAGTCTGAACAAATGAGCATTTTTCGGATTAATAGGGTAAAGTACGAAGCTCGTACAAATACCTCTGTAATTTGTACAAGGCGCTTCTCATTTTTCGGATTAAGGGGGTGATGAGTGAAAAATTTGCACGAGGTGCTGCGCAGAAGGTACGAACAATCACTCTATAATCCGTTTCGGTGTGGAATACAGAGTTTTTTTTTGGATTTGTAAGTACCCCGGTAATCCGAAATCCCCGGTAATCCGAAATCCCCGGTAATCCGAAATCCCCGCTAATCCGTCAGCCCCGCTAATCCGTCAGCCCCTTCCCCCCGTGCTGTGCGAATTAGAGGGGTTTTACTGTAATATTTTTTCTCTGCACTTAGAGTGTTTGATCCTTTTTAATAACATAGTAACTAAACAGTTTGACTGATAAGTTTAAACAAAATTGGTTTTGTAATAGCAATTTCTATAATTAGTGAAGGTTCCTCAATGGACACTCTGGCTTAAAGTCACGGCATTTGGGCTCTTTCCCCTACGGCCTAAAGAAGGGTGAATCTAAGGGATTTTTGCTGGTCATAGTGCATAAACTGCACTTCTGGTTTTTTGACATTTCCAAGACATTTCCAACAAAAGTGTAACATGAATTAGTATGTAACAACATTGATACATATTTCGGATGGGGGATATCCATTTTTGATGTTTTTAATGATGTGTTCACTGAAATTAACATGTAAGATATTTAAAGTAATTTCTCCGACAGGCGATGTACATTCGCCATCTTCCACCTTCCTGCGTAACTATGCAAGCAAAGAACCAGCAAGCCCGCAGACTTTGACTTTGAGTGGGAGCCTAACGGTGCATTAGGGCTTTAGTATCAGCCGAGTACTCCCGTGGTCAACTCCTCACATAGGCCCATCCAGCCCCTCCACACCCCTCTTCCTCTCCCCCCACACCTCCTCCAGGAAGGTCTTAAAACCACTCATAGCCCCCTCAGTCATACCCTCCTCCAGTTCCAAAGCCACCCCCATTCCCCTATCCTCCCTATCAAACCACCCACGCACTACTCCCGCACCACACTCCCTCTTCATCACCTCTATGAGAGAGCCCCTTTCCCGTTCATATCTACTACACTCAACAACCACATGTTCAACAGTCT
>LQNS02000393.1:25552-39328 GCA_001587735.2 Parhyale hawaiensis
ATTACCTCGATGGTAATGCCTTTCTACTGGGTAAATATGGGGAAGATCTACCAACTTTGATTTTTGGAGATTTTTTTTGAAAAAATTGCAAGGTAACCCCCTTAGCGATTTTACAAAATTTCTGACTGTATTCGATTTCACTGATATTGATTGTAGTTGTAGTGCATTATATAGTTGGTATAAATTCACTATCCGTTTGGGCAAATTATGTTAGGTAAAAAGTTACAGCCTGTGAAAGAAATGCAAAATTTTGACCCTTCATTGGTGAAATTTTTTTTGATGAATTGTGCACTTCCCTTTGTATGTTTGAGCAGGTATTTCCTTGCATGGTAATGCCTTTCTACTGGGTGAATATGGGGAAGATCTACCAACCAGTCGCCGTGATACAGTGAATCTGGAGATGGTTTCGTCGTTAGTATCACTCATTTGCCTAGAAATAGAAGAGGCAGTAGCAAAACTGTCCTTTAATGCTGTGCGTTGGACGATCCTATCCAGCCTAACAGAATTTTTCTGGGCCTCCCACGTTTCCGAACACTCGAAACACGTCCAAGATCTTCATAATCTTTCACAGTTCTTCCAACAATGCTCTTTGAACGATTTACCTGTTCTGCGATTGCCCTGATGCTGAGATTTTGTTTGTGTAAATTAACAATTTTCATGCGTAAAGATTTATCTTCTTTTTCCCGGGTAGCCATGCTTGTAGTACTTGCAATGTTTACACATGACGTAGGCAGTCTTCTTCTTCTTCGGAAACGCAAGAAAATTGGGTTACTGAAGATTTAAATTACAATATTTGAAAAGTGGCCCTTNCATCATTATAAGTTAAATGTACATAACTTTTTTCTTATCTTTCGGATCGTAATAAATTCTTAGCATATTATTAGGTATATCAATACCTCTTTTGTGTTAAAATTTCAGCGTTGTACCTTTTACAGTTTTTGAGATATGAAATTTTTTATTTTTGCCCCTTAATTATGCTCGCAACTGTATGTTGCGCTAGTTCACGGGCCTCTATTTTCCTACCTTTCACGCAGTGGGATGGGGTGCAAGAGAATGACAACAGCTAAGACTGACCAAGTGTTGTCTTTCTCTTGCGTCCATATCCCACTTTACGTAGCGGCATAGACCCGGTAGGAAATGCGGCAGCTGATTTTTTTAGGCTTTAAGAGGGACGCTGGACTGACATTCAGTTAGACAGTTACGCGGTTCTGTTTAATGCCCTGCTCGATTAGGGTGACGGCCCGAGTCTTTTCTTTAATGGTATGCTTCGTCCAACCCACTGTGATGCCGTGGGGGGTTTTGGTATGCTGCCATAATAAGTAAAAAGGTAGGAAAGTAGAGGCCCGCGGACAAGCGCAACATACCGTGCGTGTACTCTGCTCGAGCTCTGATAGATCACAGACTGACTTGCTACTATTGTAGCGAGGATTTGTGTGTGGCGCTGGGGTAAAGCAACACACGTCATACCAACGTTCTCTCCTCTCATATGAGATGACGGAGAATGCGAAAATAAGTTATTGCCGAATTATGCGCTACCTTTGTGTTTGCGGCACAGAGGTAGATATTGTTTTTGCCGCCACTGTAGATATGAATGATGTTATCTCAGGAGGCATGGGAGGGGTCATAGGCCATATAGTTGGGTTAGTTAAGCTTGCCCGTCCTATGTTGGATGGAGCAGCGGCCCCAGCGGGAACCAGTACTTTTGTATGCTACCTTAGCAATTACTTATGTATTCGGGGCTTTTTTCTGCCGTAGGTACCCATTTTGCTTTTTTCAAGTTTCATTCTTCTACTGATGGTGCTTTCTTCTGTTGATCCTCTTCTTTCCCAATTTGCTGTACCCGTGCCCGTTGATTTTGTGTAGAAACACCCTTGTGCATGGGTTCATTTTACCTTGTCAAACTTGAATATCAACTTGTGATAATTTAGGGAGGCTGAAACTTCACACATTTGATAACGAATGATTTAACTCGAAATGAGTCGAATATTTAACTATTGCAATAAAAACTAGAGCACTTTGAGAGCGCATACCTCCGCCAAGTGAGGCAACGGTAGCAAAAAATTCAAATTAGTTCTGAAACAATAATTTTTTTTTGTATAAACTCCAAAATTTGATCATTTGTGCCTTTTTATATTAGGAACATCTTGTTCAATTTTCTTGAAGATCCGTTGATAACTTTTTGAGTTATACTGTTAACAAACGTTTTGACAAACATAAGTCAAACATGCAAACGAACTAACCGATCTGCACCAAAATTTGATCATTTATGTCTTTAAATATTACTAACAAACCCTATCAATTTCATAAAGATCGATTCCTTATTTTTTGAGTTATTGTGCTAACAAGCATAAAATTAAAAACAGTGAAAACGAACAAACGGATCATTACCAAAATTTGATCATATACTCTTTGTTGTATGCCTAACAACTCTTGTTAACTTTATCAAAATCCATCCTTAACTTTTTGAGTTATGGCATCGAGAAAAATGAGGCAGACAAACAAACGTATACCTAGACCTATCTTTACCAAAAGTTAATCATCTGTTCCTCCTAACATACCTAACAATCCCTGTAAATTTCATCCAAATCGGTTCATAACTTTTTGAGTTATCCTGGTGACAGACAAACACGACGAAAACATAACCTCCTTGGCGGAGGTNAATCATCTGTTCCTCCTAACATACCTAACAATCCCTGTAAATTTCATCCAAATCGGTTCATAACTTTTTGAGTTATCCTGGTGACAGACAAACACGACGAAAACATAACCTCCTTGGCGGAGGTAACTAGATTCCACGCGAAAACTCATAGGCTAGCAGAGGCAGCACGACAAACCAGGGTCTAAGAGGCGCTGAACCCTGTACACTTTGCTCGAAGGACGCGGACACTAAAGTAGAGCGCCCGACTGTCGCCAGTACGGCATGGCTTTTGATTCACTTCAACTAGGTAGCTGTGATAATTAGCTTTACTAAAAGTGCCGTTTATCGTTTTTCAGAACAACTTGAAGATGTTGGAAGTGACTTGCAACGACCGCCTTGGGAAGAAGGTGCGCGTCAAATGTAATGGTGACGACACGGTCGGTGATTTGAAGAAGCTCATCGCAGCGCAAACCGGCACGCGATGGGACAAGATCGTGCTCAAGAAATGGTACACGATTTTTAAGGATCACATAACACTCGCTGACTATGAAATTCATGACGGTATGAACCTAGAGCTTTATTATCAATAATACGTCGCCTCATCAATTTCATTACATAAACGTTGAACGTCTTTATTAAAACTGAGTTGTTTTTAGGAATGGTGTTGTATATGCAACGGCCGAATAACCGATGTGTAAACGTTGGTCCTACGACATTAATCTGATATATTATGTTCGGTGCCGGTGTAGTATAGTAGTAGCAGAGGTTTTACTAGCGCTTCAGGGGCATAATGCCTATGTCGCGCCAAACTATTCCTGTGTTTATCCACAGGCTCGTGCGCCGCTAGGGCGCGAAGTCATTCTCATTTTACATTAATAGGAAGTGTTAAGGAGGGGACTATTATTAATTTTACATAAAGTAGCTATATGTATTTAGCGAACAAGGGGATAATGTCATAGTTGATGGTGGTATCTATCGTGATGGGTTCATCACAGTTTATTGTAGAGGTCACATCTAATAGGAAATTCTTAAGAGCGTCTCTGTTAAATTGGCCCTCAGCCAGCATTCCCCGGAATGTTGGCTGACACAGTCCATGAAGGTCCAGATAACAGTTGCTCCGCTCGTTGGAGAGGTAGGGCACCCGGCCATCAGATGTAAGACGGTGAGAGGTACGACGCAATAGGGCTGCGGGAGCCCCATTCGCAAGTAGTCATAAGTAAGTCTCGTGTGCCCAATACGCAGGCGTCACAGTACAACGTCCATCCGACGGTCGTCGCTATTTGATGAGTGCCACTGTCGGACTCGGACGGTTTCTTTGATTTTTCGCAATTTATTGCTTCTCTGGGACTGCCTTAGTTCGCGCAGGTTTTGCTTGATTAGCGGGTAATAGTCTCGGCAGGGGACTGCACGGTTTGCCATAGGCAATTCCGTCAGGGCCACCTGCCTCGATTCATCAGCGAAATCGTTGCTCGCGACGTCGACACGGCCAGGCATCCAACAGGTACACACTGTTTTTCCCGTGCGTTGTAATTGTTGTATAAAGGTTACTATTTGGTTAATGATGGGGTCGATGCTGTCGTATGCTAGAGTGGCCTGTACCACACTCGGTGAGTCTGAGAATAAAGTTGCGCTGTGCCGGTATAGTGTGTTGCTTTCGTGATAGTCAGATATATGTGTGTCTATAGGCTAGGCACCTATTCTAGCCGAGCCTCATCCATTCTTTTCTATCCTTGCACATAGCTTGCTCTCACGGTAGGCGACATACTATAGCGGTAGCCGAGCCGTTCCCCAATAACTCCGGGTTATAATTTACTGCTTTATACTTCACATAATCTTAAATAGCTTAATGTGTGCTTTGGTTGACTCTTCAAACAGTGCTCCTGACGAAAAATAAGGTTGTTAGTAATTACATGTACATTGTCATGCGTCTTCTCCTTCATCATCATGATGCAATTGCCTCATTGTTCATCTTTCACAGTTTCGTTATTAAAATAGAGCTGAACTGCGAATAGTGTATTTTAAGCTCCAATAAGGTTTATGTATGTTAAGGAGTGCGTATTTCATGCATGGATTAGCTAGCACTAATTTTTTTACGCATTATTCGTATTGACAGAATACTTCTCGTTATCATAATATGGTCTGTTTAAAGCGATTCATAAGTGGAATAGTAATAATATAGAGAAGTAGCTAAATAGCTATTTTTTTTGCCACGAATAGGATTTCACATCATGTGTTATGCTTGTAATTGTGACTTTTTCCTTATAGTACAGTATGTAAATTTAGTTCGTAATGCAGTTTGCGAGCTATGTTCTTTTACGAGCGCTGCCATTTCTATTGTTACGTTACCGAAAAGTCAATTATTTTACCACTCAATATTGACTTGTGCTGAATGACTTCTGTACAATGTTTCTGCTGAACCACGCAGTGTCGCCTTTTCCTTTAAGTTGCCCGGGCATTCACATCGATTGCTGGCGCTCCTTTTCAAAATGTTGTGCTATGGCAGTTGGTTAGTTTTCCAGGTAAACTGCTCTTTATACGTCCGTAACAGTCAGGAGTTAGAAGAATTTTAACACTAATAAAAACTCATTCCAAACTAATTTTTTTTTTCGTCCTGTAACACTGAGGATTGACGACAGAAAGTGCATGAACCGGTCGCAGTTTGAAGAAACTTCGAGAACATTCTAGAAGGTTCTCGAAATTTTGACATTCCAGAAGTTTCGAGAACTTTCTAGAAGGTTCTCCAACTTTTCAAAACTTTCCAGTAATTTCGCAACCGTTCCAGTAGGTTCGACATTTCGATGTTATTGTTAAGTTTAATCTTCAGTTCCCAAACAAAGGCGTGTGAGAGCCTTTGTAACCGAGGCGCCAATTCTCAATATTACTTATCAAAACTTCAAGACAATTTTTAAACTATCAAGAATGAAATTTTGAGAGAACATTTCAACAGATTCTAAGCAGAGCCGCATACAATATCAAGAATTTGTACAAATACAAAATAGACAACACAATTTATTACAAAAAAGTTACATCAGACACCGGCTAATAATCCACAATAACAAATTCATATCTACACGTTTATCACCTTTGGGCAAACGCCACACGTTTCGCACCGAAATGCTATTCAATACCAACAAACATTCTGAAGAAGAAACTTACGCGACATTGTTGCCAGCAGAACAACAGAAAAATGGCGATGGCTACTTTTCTCAAGATACAATTCTGTGACACCGTAAGTTCAACACAAACAATACAAGATACGAAAGCACACTCCCAAGAACAATTTTGGTTCCATTCACGTAATGACGGTTCATAGTCAAGACATTTGCCCTATCGTCGTCAGGCTGCGTGTGTGTGTATCCTTGCTACACGGGCCCTTTCTACCATAAGAATGCAATAGGGTAGCTACCTTTGTACCTTAAATGCTTCAACTTAAGTGAAATAGGGGCAAACACTTCACACCCTGAATTGTTCAGTTAGCCAAGTTATACAATACAGTAGGTAGCTAACTATATATTTAATTTTGTCAGAGAGGTGAAGTTGATGGGGAAAACCGCACCCTACCATGCAACATGGAAAAAATCCAATAACGGTAGCGATCTTTTTGGAAATCTATCAATGTTACTTTGCGCTTTCAACATTGAAAATATGCTACTCGCAAAATTTTCTACGGGACACGCGACACGGATGTGCAATTGTGTTCTAGTGAGACCCCAATAATTCGATTTAAAATAGATTGCGGTCCGCAGGTAGCAATGGCGTGAAAAAAGCCTTGTAGCTAGGTGGCAGAAACTGGTTTAAAAGTTGGCAAAAAAAAAACTATGTAAACGGTTATGCAGCGATTGCGCACGAAGAAGAAACTTGAAGTTTTCATGCTACTACAAACAGAAGCATTTCAAAAACAATGGCAGAGTTAACAGGCAAGAAGATATAGCCAGGAAAACAATGCGCACGACACCAAGATTAATATTCACACATGTCACTATGTACAACTGAACATGTGCGCCAAACACTTTATTTGAGAGCCGTAGAAGTATTGACAGGAGTCAGAATGATTAAGCAGAACTCTGGCATAAAAAAATTGGCCCAGAACAGATGGTGAAATAACAGGCGTTAAATGTATCACAATCAGAAAGAAATTAGAGCCACCCTTATTTTTTGACGTCGTTAGCGGCCGTCACCAGTCTGCATATGCTCTCGCTTCCTTGTAAACAGGAAAAGGCAGAGCTTTCCGAGCTCTAGGTCACTTTAAATTCAAAGAGACATCCGGACTCATCAGTCCCCCAGCTAAAAAGAAGCTGAAACAACAGCTAACAATTCACCAAATTTTCGGTAGAGAAGCGTAAAGTTCTGTTAACAGAGACGCAAGAAAACGGCAAATAGTTTGTACTGCGTATAGGGAACAACAGACTACAGTGTGAACCTGGCCATGTGTGGCTCGCCAGGACAGGGTAAACGAAAGCGCCTGGGAGTCCACCCACTTCTTCTTCGAGGAGCAGACTAGAGAGATTGTCCTAAATTTAAAGTAAGTACACACGACTTTAAATTGTAAACAGCACTTGTCAGTAGCAGTATAAGTAAAAAAAAGAGAGGACGTTTACAGAGGTATACAAAAATAAAAACAACTAACGAAACACAACGAAAAGCAACACAAAAAGAGAAGGAAATGAGTATTCAAAACTAGAGTGATATATTAGTAGCAGAAAGCTTGCTATCTACTAACTGCTCAGAGGCAAAGGTAGGTAGTACTCATAATAAATAAATTAGCGGAGAATTCACCTTGGAGGATAGATAGAGACAGATTAGTGAGTGGTGAGGTTTTGCTAGTGCAGAGACTCTAAGCCGCATTGCGCCGAAGGTCATTTATATTGCCTCTGCATTTCTTCCGAAAGGTCTGGAGTGACGGCGAACTAACAGTCAGTTCCGGGTCACAAATCTATCTGGTGAAACACTTTCAACAGGAAACAAGGCGCGCAGCATCGCTAACTCGACACGGACGGCTTGGCTAAACGAATTCACTGAGCCACGTGGCACAGGGCAAGAGACGAAACGAAAAAGAAACCCGAGCAGAGGGAATAAAGCGCAAAGAACAGAAGAAAGACACTCAAGTGGGCGGCCCCTTCCGAGGTCCTCAGCACGATAGTAAGTAGAAGAGTCCCGCGGTCTGCCACCTCGATTGGAAGCCTATCCCCCGCGGAACAGAAAGGGAAATATTGAGAGCCTACCTAACCTAGCAAAACTAACCTCAGCAGGAACTACCGCCAGCTGCAGCATCTCCTGCAACGAAGGCACTAAGGGCAGCCTTTGGATTCGTGAGGCCCAAATAATATATTGTAGGAGGGAATGGGTCCGCCAGAATATACCCACAAGGGCCGTACGTTAATTATTAATTGAAGGGATGGTACCATGATTTATTGAAAATTTCGTGAGGTTTTTTATAGATTAAAATGATCGAATTCAAGATATTTATACACAATATTAATTGCTGTCGCACCCCCAACAGTCGTCACAGTTCTCTGGTTGGCGACAACGAATGTTTTTCAAAAAGAAAGGGATCATCCATTTGGTACATTTTCTCTGGCAGATAATACCTTCTATTTAGTACAATGCATCTGAGGAAACAGACTTGTTTCAGATTAATGTAAAGAAGCTCCGCCAACGCAAGCACCGCCGAATCTGACGTAACATTCACTCGCAAATTGTTGCATATTAATCTTAATAATTGTTCATGGCATTGCGTAGGCAAAACTAAACATTCCAAAGTATCAGTTGCCTGTCAGTTGAAATAATAGAAGATTAGAGTGCTACCGTCCATTTAAAAAACAACGCAGTAGAGAAGAGTGTGGTCGGTAACGAACTAAACAATATTAAATGCCCGCTTCTTGACGCAATTACTGAGATAACTAGAAGCAGTCAAGGACAACAAAAGTAGTGAGATCATTAGGATGCAGGTCCGCTTGTTCACACAACCGTGTAACACGCTTCATGCCGAGCATAATATAGCTCCGCTAATGTAATATATTAACAACTGTTGGTCATTTCCTTTACGAAGACAGCGGTGCTGTGTCATGTCATTGATACTCGTAGCCAAAGGGGTGATAATTAAGCGGAAAAACGCGGTGAAGGAAAATTATAAGGAAAAACGGAGCACAGTAATGAAAGAAGCAGCGCGGTGGAAATTATCTAGACTGGAGGTCAGATGAGGTATTGGTTAGTTGAAACCTCCAGACACGGCGCGGTTTTTCCCACAGATGAGAAGGGAAAGAACGTGTACTGTCGGTAGTACAAAAGAAGAGGAACTGAAGCGCGGAGTGCCACGCATGGGAACGGGCATTAAGTCGGGAAGTCAAGAGCCAGTTCCAGGAAGTCAAGATGTCTGAGCTAGGAAACTGAAACTGGACAGAAGAGAAAAAATTCATTAGTATTATTATGATCGTTATCAACGAAGTTAAAGGTTTCCTAGGCAATGGAGCAGCGTGGCAAGAATTGAAAAGGGATTGTAGTTAAACATTATTTTCACACCGTATTCGACAGGAAACAAGGAACTTAACTACACACAGAGGACTACATCGCAAGGCAACAGTTTATCAGGGAAACAAGAGAGGACCAAAAAAAAAAAAAGTGTTGCAATCACAGCTCAGTTAAAATACAGCATTACGAAAAATGCTAAACGTAAGCTGAAAATACGGTCACTGTCGACAGTTACCAGTGGCTGATACATACGTTATGGGGCTCGGGACGTCTTTGTTTCGTGCCCACATTGCTTCCTCCTCGATTTCATACTCCTACATTATTCTGTTCTTCCTTTTCTTTCCCGACTTTCTGTTCTCATGCATGTTAATGCTGTGTGGAAACACCTTCGTGCATGGGTTCCCCGTTTCTATCAACATACTAGTCTATATGTCTCTAGCTCTTTCCTCCGAGATATCGTTCTGCTCGGAAACGGAGGCTTAAAACTTTCTGACTATAAGTAACCAGAGGCTGATACGTTTTGGATATACTTTCAGGATAGATTATATATTATTATAGTGGGTTGGGTTCCTACTTACTAGTGCAACTTTCTGGATACAAAAATAAAGCCAATGTTTAGATAAAACTAAACAATCTCGCTCATAAAAATCACAGAGACCAGCGGTGTGAAAAGGATGATCATCTCCGAAGCGCTAATAAACCTTCCTACTGCTACGAAGGTCTTTCAGCCATCGCTAGGGATGGAAGCCGTAACAGTACTGTAACCGAACAGTTGACGTTGAAACAGAAGTTGCATACAAACATCAAAGTCAACAGTCAGTACCTGTCTCAGTGATAGAGGTCCGTGTAACGAAGAANCTTCCTATTGCTACGAAGGTCTTTCAGCCATCGCTAGGGATGGAAGCCGTAACAGTACTGTAACCGAACAGTTGACGTTGAAACAGAAGTTGCATACAAACATCAAAGTCAACAGTCAGTACCTGTCTCAGCTATAGTGGTCCGTGTAACGAAGAAAATGAAAACAAATGTCTAGCCAGCAAATGATAAGGTCCAACTGAAAATGATGTTCAGCAAGAAAGTTTTGTCCATATGCTTACATGATAATATAGGCCTCCCTATGTAAAAAAAAACTTATTAATTCGACGAATATGACAGAAATTCGGAAAATGTACAACACGCCGAGCAAAATACTCAAAACTTGCCAAATTTCTGGTCGCCTGCAGCACTGAATGCTACGAGTAAATCGCGTAACAAAAAAAGCTATTCTAGTCATCAATGAATCTACGGATAGTTAGCTATCGGCACAAGCTAAGTTGCTGGTCATAACAGTTCTTTGAGTGACCGTCAGATCTGTAAGCCATCGTACGTAAAAACAAGTGAGAAAAAGTTGTTATTGTTATAGCCTCTAATATACAAAGGAAAAAATCCTGATGTAAATACGACGCCTGCCCAAGAGAAGAAGTAGGAGAGGCATTGCTCACGTAAGGCTTCATATTGTGATGAGAAGCGCTTCAAGTGTTCTCAGTGTGACTATGCAACGCAGTAACTCCGGTAAGCGTTGTGATATTTGTTGCACGAATTAATGTTGCCTGCAACTAGAGGATGTCACCAGAAGCTTTTCGAGACCCAGATAATCGATTACAGCAAAATATTAGGTTCGTCGCATCGTGCCAAATTCTCAATTATTGACGAGAAACGAACGGCAGCCACAATGACTTCGAGCCATGCGTACATAAAGAAAAACTAATTAAAAAAGACTCAATAAGCCAAAACTTGCTCAACCCAGAAAGTTCAAAAGTAACCATAACGAATATTACCCCAAAAATTCCGAACAGCACAAAGTTAGTTTTACTGAGTCGGGAAATTCCAAAGAAAACCAAAAACGGACATAGAACCAAAAGTTCCGAAGCAAAATAAAAACTTATATAAACAAGAAAATTCTGAAAAATGCACGTAATTTTGGTGCCAAGAGAAAACAAAAGATAACAAATATATACAATAAAACATTGTAAGTCAAGAAAAAAAAGGAAAATACAATAACAATCACACACAGTGAAAGAGAACAGCATGTGGTAGTATCTGTTTTATTCCCCCACTTATTTAGGACTGAGACTTAAATTCGCTTGCCCACTGATAATGCAAAACATGAGAGACGAAAAAAAAAAACATTTGATTTACGTAACTCTTTTCTAAATTTAATTCGTGGTACAATTGCAGATAGTTTATGAAAAAATTCCGGTGTTGTCGTTAGATGATACGAATTACGATGGAATTTTGGCACTGAATTATAACTGCTGGTTACGATAGCAGCACAATCCAAGCTGCTGGTTGGTAAAATGGTATAAATTCAAGTTGGTGGAGTCAGCACATGAGAAGAAATTCCATTACCAAACTTATCCTCCAAGTGGAGTCAGCTAATATCTTTTCGACAAGTGGCGACTTCCAATTGGTGATAACTGAAAGTCTAGAAAATTATCACCGACTTTAACGTCTGAGTTTCCGGGACCGCTTTCCAGAAAATCATCCTCTTCTTCTTCACCCTCATTGGCGTCCTGCTTATTATCTTCAGCACGGAGGTCGGCATCAGTGCTGATATACTCGGGCAGTCCAGGGAACTGCTGATAGTTCTGCTCAAAATACGCCGCAGAACCAATGAGGTCGTACGGGTCGAAAGGGAACGTCATGTCGAGTGCGGTGCCGGTGAACGATGCACGAAGTTGCTTAACTTCGCCGATATGGCAACTGACGGGCAGGGTGTTGCGCCTGTTGTTCTCGATAATTGCGTAGCAATAGGCTAACTGAAAATGTCGAGTGACTGCGGCGAAATTGCCCACTATTGTAGACGAGCACACGGCCAAGGGGTTCAGTTTACAGAACACCAAGCGCTCCAAGTTAAGTCGGCGCACGTCGTCGAGCGCCTTTTTACTTTTGGTGAATTCCCGGAAGCGAAATGTGAATACATAGAAGACGGTCTGACATGCGGCGTAGAATTTCTCGTGCAGAGCAAGGCTCATATAGTTATTGGATACTTCTTTTTCTTGACTGCTGATATATTCGTGGCACCAGTTAACAATCACTTCTAAACAATACGAGGCAGTTGACAAGGACACAAACTTGCCCCTGACAAGCAAGCTACCCATATAGGCCAGGGAATTTTTCTTTACATCAAGCGCTACAGGAGGATTAAGAAAGTAGGATTTCAACAATTCTAAGAAGTTTCCCACCAGAGAAGGTCTCAACGATAGGATATAGAACATACAGAATTGAACATGAACTAAAGAGTGGGTGGGCAGCACAACTTGCGAAAAGACACTCCTGAAATCGAAGTAGAGCTGCTTCACTGATAAGACGTTGTGTTTTTCACCGCCGCATGCGCATCCAACAGTTAGTTTGGGTATATGTTCACCGCCTGCATTAGCCTCTGTTTCATTAGCATCGTCTCGGTCCCGCTGAGCAGAGGATGAGAGTTTGACGCTGCCCGGTAGGCAGCCCAGCGCCTTCAGCTGGGCAATGTCGTCGCTACGGTTGAGTGTAAAGGGAACCGCGTGGACGGTGCAGTGGATGTATAAAACTAACGCGTCCATGAGCACATCAAGGCTGTGCATCAGAGGGTTCTGAAGGATCCACTCCAGACGCTGCTTGTTCTGCTCCTCGAGCCGGGCTTCCTGCGACTGCTCGCCATCCACGTCCTGAAGTTATATTTCTATATTAGCAAATGACATTATTGCATTAAAAAATAAAGCTTTCGTCTCCACTACAAAAGTGACGAAACAGGAGACAAATAAGGGACACACAGCATGTCAATAAATTTGCGAAAATCACGCAGGGCGGTGCAAGATTAACGTGATGGGGCATGGGTACAGCAACTCGGGGGAAATTAACACACGAAGTGATTGAAGAATCATAGAAATAGGTAATCAACTAGGCATGCAGGAAAAACGTCCCAAAAAACTAGCTAAGGCTATGCTAACCTATGGGGACCTCCTGAAGTACTGCACCCCAGTCCATATGATAGGTGACCTTCACTAACCTCAGCCTAAGATATATAGCTATACCTAGGTATGACATTGTTGGTATTGTTTACAACCGAGAGCGACTGAGACGTCAATGTAGTTACACAGTTATAGTTTGTCCTTAATGACAGCTAATTTTTATTACATAGGTATTGTCCCGCTATTTCTGATACTAAGACAATCAATAGCGATCTAAGATGACTTACTCGGCATACAGCCGGAACCACAACGTTGTGCTCAGGTGGCAAGAGATGAAGGACAAAAAGAGAAGAAGACAGAAGAAAGAAGCGCCCGTGCGGTCGGTCCCTTCTGTGGCCCTCCCCACGAGCGAAGGTAAGAACCCCGCAGAAAAAGTCGGTAGTAGTAGTAGTAGTAGTAAAGGTTTTACTAGCGCTTCAGTGGCACAATGCCTATATCGCGCCGAATTATTCCCGTGGTTATCCACAGGCTCATGCGCCGCCAGAGCGCGAAGTACGTCTCATTCTGCATTAATAGGAAGCATTAAGGAGCGATTAATATTAATTTTACACAAAGTATATGTATTTAGTGAACAAGGGGATAATGTCTTAGTTGGTGGTGGTATCTATCGTGATGGGTTCATCACAGTTTATTGTAGAGGTCACATCTAATAAGGAAGGTCTTAAGAGCATCTCTGTT